>CM021104.1:322572859-322806759 GCA_007115665.2 Sequoiadendron giganteum
ACTTTGCCTTCTGAACATGTTGCTGATGAGGCCCTGCTCAACTTTGAAGCAGCACATACTTCAATCACTCAGGAAGAGAGGTTCAATGTGGAATTTCTAGAAGAAGAGGAGGCTACTAGCTCTTGGACAGAAGATGAAGAAAATTTGTTGAAAGAGTTTATTACTACAGACCCTTTCAGGAATTACCATGCAACTGGGATCGAAACCTATGTTATACATGAAGAGGGGTAGATTATGCCCAAAGTTACTAGTGAGCCTGAAGTTGAACAATCTTTGGAATTATAGACTTTTTATTTCAACAGCGCAACATGTAGAGTAGGATCTAGAGCGGGGATTTGTTTGATATCCTCATCCGAAGAAAAGACCTTGAGGTCGTATCACTTCCAATTCACATGCTCAAACAATAAAGTAGAATATGAAGGTCTTGTCCATGGTTTAGGATTTGTGGAACAAATGGGTGCAAAGCAGATAAGTGTGTTCAGAGTTGGTGGTCAACCAAATCTATGGAATTTCTGCTGCAAAGAATATCTGTATGTGATCCTATTGACATAGATTCTAGGATCTGATTGACAACTTTGAGGCATTCAATATTTAGGCTATACCAAAGGAGAAGAACTCTAAAGACAGAATGGCGACTATCGGGGCTCAGTTTGAGCTAGCCTCCAAATTATTAAGAAATAAGCATGTGGTGAGGGTAATTGTAAGACCCGTTGTTCCAGACAACAATCAAGATTGGCAAGTGTTTGATAGCGATGCTCATATTGCGTCATTTCTCCAATTTTCTGGGGAATCACCGATCAGCTGCAACCAGAGATCATCTAAGCTTATGGGGATCAAATTATCTAGTTGAAATCCAATAAGCTTCCTAGAGGGCTAGTCACTCTAGAGAGTCTGTTTGATTCTAACGATGCAACAAGAGACAAAGGGAAGCTCGTGGCTAACAAGGGTGATTACACCGATTTACATATTGAGGAAGACATAAAGCTCAAGGTTGGGAAAGGAGTATCTCAGAAGAATAAGGATAGACTATGGCATTTATCTGAAGAATATCTGAGTGTAGTAGCCTGGTCATATGATGATCTTAATGGATATGATCCCAGGATCATCGAGCATACAATTGAGTTGTCGGAAGGGGCAAATCTAGTTCGTCAAAGATAGAGACCTATGAACCCAAAGAATATCTTATGTCATAGGAGTTGAATAAATTGATCGCATCTTGAATAGTGTTTCCGATCAAACATAACACTTGGGTGTCAAACTAGTACCGGTCTGGAGGAAAAATGGAGATATATGACTATGCGTAGACTTCTGAGACTTGAGTAGAGCATCCTTAAAGGATCATTACCCCCTGCCTTCAATGGAGGTAGTTCTATAAACCGTAGCTGGCTCTGAAATGTTTTCAATGTTGGATGGTTTTTCGGGCTACAACCAGATTCGAGTAAAGGAAGAGGATCAACACAAGACAACGTTCACCACCAAGTGGGGAACTTATGCATACTCTAAGATGCCATTTGGACTCTCAAATGTCAGAGTCACTTTTCAGAGAGCCATGGATATTGCCTTTAAGGATTTGATCCACAAAATTATACTCATTTATCTAGATGATTTGACAGTATTTTCAAAATCTGCTGATGATCACTTTGATCATTTGGAGCTTGTTTTCTAGAAGTGCTAGGAGTTTGAGATTTCTTTGAACCCAAAGAAATGTGTGTTTGGAGTTCCCCAGGGGAAGCTATTGGGGTATTTTGTATCTAAGGAAGGCATTGCCATTGACCCTGAAAGAGTTGATGTGATCCGGGAGCTCCCGTTACCTGTCAACAAGAAGGGCGTGCAGTCATTTCTGGGTAAGGTCAACTTCATTATCCAATTCATTGCAGATTTTGCAGGGACCGTTCGACCTATTACCTTAATGCTAAAGAAAGACCAAATTTTCAAATGGACGGCAGAAGCCAGAAAAGCTTTTGAGCTTATAAAGGAGGCTATTTCTTCTGCTCCTATGTTGGTAAACCCCGAGTTGTCAAAGGATTTTACTATGTACTTTTTTGGTGGTGGCAACAACATCGCCACTATGCTTATGCAAAAAGATGACCAAGATAAAAGGGATTCCCCTATTGCCTTCTACTCATGAACCTTAAAAGCATATGAGGTGAAGTACAACTTTGTAGAAAAGAAAGTCTTTCCTATTGTTAAGGGACTTAAAAAATTTTGACATTTGATATCATCTAATAAGGTGATTGTTTGTGTTCTGCATCCTAGTGTGCGGGAGTATATCATGCAGGGAGAAATCACAGAGAAGAGAGCTAATTAGATCACCATGATCCTAGAATATAATATTGAAGTTAGACTTGTCAATATTGTCAAAGGAAAGGGACAGTATGAGTATCTCACTGAAAATAGTGAAACAATGACAGAGCTTGAAGCCCCAAAACCTGTGTTATTGAATGAAGAAAGTTCTCAAGGTGACTAGCTTGAGGAGAGAATAAACTTCATGTAGATGGGAAGGTATCTAATCAACCTACCTTCTTTTAAAAGGTGTTTCTATCGTTTACAAAATAGCAATTATGTTCTCTTGGAGGGTGTCCTATTTAAAAGAAATTTGAATGGCGTCTTGCTAAGGTGTGTAAATGAGGAGCAGGCCAAGAAAATATTGGATTAGTACAATTGCCCAGCTGGAGGAAATTTTTCTGCAAGGACCACAACAATTAAAATTATATGTGCTGGTTATTTTTGGCCAACACTTTTTAAAGATGCATTTTTATTGATTAAGTCTTGCAATGAATGTCAGTTTCATGTCGAAAAGAGAAAGAATGATGCTATGCCATTAAGGCCTATAGTAGTAGAAGAGCATTTTTCTCAATGGCATTTAGATTTTATTGGGATGATTAACCCTTTCTCCTTAGCTAGACACAAATGGATATTGATAGCTACAGACTACTTCACTAGATGGGCAGAAGTAGTGCCATTGAAAAATGCAATAGAAGTGGAGATTGTTAATTTTTTGGAAGAGTTGGTAGCCAGATTTGGCCCACCCAAAACAATCATCTCTGATAATGCTAAATCATTTCTTGTCTTGAAGATGAGCCAGTTCACATTAAAGTATGGGGTTTTTCCTAAA
The DNA here is from genome assembly GCA_007115665.2 of Sequoiadendron giganteum. NCBI lineage: Eukaryota > Viridiplantae > Streptophyta > Pinopsida > Cupressales > Cupressaceae > Sequoiadendron > Sequoiadendron giganteum. Next base: position 322,575,975 of record CM021104.1, read on the forward strand.
AACCTCTTCTAACTACTATCCCTAGGAGAATGGCCTCGCAGAGTCTACAAATAAAATCCTCATCAGGTTAATAAAGAAGATAGGCTTGGAACACTAGAAAAAATGGCATAGGAATCTCCGAATAGCACTATGGGCAGACCGAATCACGCCCAAGTAGATATTGAAGATATCTCTTTATGAGATGGTGTACGGGAAGGAGGCATTGCTGCCTATTGCCACGGAAATCCTTGCCCTACAATTTCTTAAATCTTTGGAGATTGAACAAAATGGAGAAATGGAGGTAAGGATTTCCGAGCTACTCGAGGTACAGGAAAAAAAGAGCATGCCCTTGAGGCGATGAACAGGTGCCAATAGGTGGTAAAGAAATGGTTTGATAAAAGGGCATCAGATCAAGAGTTACAATGAGGGGACTTGGTGCTCAAGTTCAATGAGCGCGGAGCAAAGCCCGACCAGCATGAAAAATTCAACAGCCTCTGGGAAGGGCCTTTCAAAATTACCCAGTCTAAATAGTTCAACTCTTTCGAGTTAGAAGACAAAGAAGGTAACACCATAAGTATTCCAGTTAATGGAATACATCTTAAAAAAATTAATTAATTCTGCCTATGTGAAGGCTATGTAAATTGTAAATATGTAATTATTTTTCCTACTTTAAAGTTTTGGGTCTTCTTAGTGCTTTATGGAATAATAGCAATGGTGCAAGAAATTGAAGGAATTTTGTAAATGAGCCAAGATTTGTGAAAATCATATATTATATATATTGGCTAGAAATTTACATTATATAAGGTAGAGGCCAATGGCCTTGTATCGATATATACATATGTCTGCTATGAAGCAAAGCTTGAAAAGTGAAAAAGAAAAATTGGGGACCATTTTCATTCTCAGATTATCAATGGGAGGCACCAACAATTGCAACAACAGGTGGCGGGAGATCAGGGAGCACCATTGTTTGAAAATCCTCGTACCATAGGAGGTTTTGGAATGTTTCAATATAATGCACCTGCATGAGGAAGTAGCAGGCGGTGCGGAATTTGGCACGATGCTCCTCATGAGTCTCCAATTCGAAGTTGAAGAGGAAGGGCCTTGTTGGAATAGGTCATCCATGTAGTTGCAGCAGATGAAGGTTACAAACCAAAGGGATCCCACAATCAAATTGAGCAGCATGCATGATCTACTCTAGTCCTCCAAGGTAGCATCCAGGGAACACCTACTTCATGATTTTTAAGATCTTTCTCTTGGAAACGTTGACATCCAACAATGAGGTGACAAAATGGGAGCAGATGCTAGTGTTTACCTTGTATTGTTCCTCATACTCTACGCAATATTTTCCAAGGACCCACTTAATTACCTTCACATATAACAGGTTTTTCACTCCTATCATGCATTTTAGGCACCTGCACTTAATTCTGCCAAAGAAGGTAGCTTGAGTCTTCTTGTAGACTAACCTTATTGGTGTTTCCATGTTGTTTACTATTCTGGCTAAAAAAATTTGAAATTACTAGGACAAGAAAAGCTTGCTAAGCTAGGAATGCTAAGAAACATTGTGATTTACAATGCTGCTAAGGGTCTTATTTATAGACTGGCTAGGGTTCACCAGCTGAGGCAGGCCAAAATTATGACTAAGTCAAAGCATGTTGCCAAGCCTCGACTTTCAGTGTTGCGGCATGTGAGGTGATGGGAATATACAAGTACAGTTGCAACTTGCTCTATTCAAGTTGCCAAATTGATTAGAAGTTGGCTAGGTGCTAGCACAAGGAGCCGCCGTCCCATCCAAATCAAGGAAAATATTAAAGACAGGCTATTGGGCGACGCACCAAAGTATGTTCAATAAAATTAGTAAATGCATAAATCTTGCGAAGGGGTTTTTGCAAGGTTGTCTTGGTTTGCTATTCAAGAAAATCAAGCACCACCTCACATGAAAATTTGTCTCTTAAATGTAGAGAGAAATTTGGTAGGTTGGCAATCTTTTCGCACGCATGAAAAGTTGGTGATGCATATGGCAACTAGGTAAGAATGGCTGGCACATACCCTTCTCAGTCATTTTTCACAAAGATCAAAAAGGCAAGTTAGGCATGCAAAGCACATTTATTGCAAGGAGTTATCTAAAGATAAAACAGCTAAGGAATTCATAAGAGAGAAATAATTTTTTAGAAAGCTAAGTCATTTGTGAAAGTTTACGAAAACGTTCTTGTCAATATAGAAAATGGTTGAGATTGTAGAGAACCCAACAAAAGCCCTGGTCCTAGCAAGTATAATTGAGAAAATGAGGAGGGTGCCCTATGTGCAGTTCTACGACCAGGAGTCTAATGCTACTCCAGGCATCCTCACAAAACCTTGTTGGCCTTTCACTAGTCAAGTGCACCAAAGAATACTAACCGCAATTCCTCATAGAGATCAGGCTTTGGTTGTGGAGGATTGGGATAACATCTTTGATCCTGAGCTATCCCACAATCCTCAGAGCCTTAGGGAAGCCGCATGGGATAAAATGAAGAATGTACCAGACCCTTTCAATAAGTGTCTATGGTTTTGTGGGCTTCCACAGTACATGATTCCCTTGGTACACCCTTGCCCAGAAATTGTGGCAGCATGCACGACAGGCTTTGACCCGAACACTGGAGTGATAAGCGACACTAATTTCAGGGTAGTCATCATTGTTAAAGCTATTCAAGATATGTTGTGCATTCCGCTTCCCTTGACCTGAGATGTTGAAATTTCTGAATTAAATAGGATGCATGAGAAGTGGGGAGGGCTCTAAACAACGTCGTAGTTTTACTGCGCCAAAATTGCTTAGCCAACTAATACTTTAGCACCGACCAAATTTCCTTTTGGTCTGAAGGCTCTGAAAGGTGGGTGTTCTTCTGTCACTTCTATGCTGGTACTAGTGTGTGGTATGGGCATAGACAAACACGTTTTTCAGTTCCAAATGTGTCTCAGCTTTATGTTGAGGAAGAATAATGTGCCTCCACTTTTGGATTTTGCAGAAGTTATTAGTGATGGGATTCGGTAGCAGCTGCAGGAATTCCAGGTCGGTTCTAGGTTCAGGTATTCCTCTTTCCTAGCCTACTTGATATTACACCAGAATCTAGACTACTTTTTGACATTTATGTCTCTGGCTATTTTTGATGAAGGCAACTTAAGGAAGCCAATCTCGACATGGAATCCTATCATGTCGAAAACCTTTGATTACTATGCATTTTCAGATTTATTCTTAACCCCAACTTTGTGGGCTTTAGATGGAGCTAGCATCAGCATGACTATGTGCATATCACCTCGACAAAGGTCTTGGTTTGGAAAGCTTGTACCTCCCTATGATTGGTTCTTTTGCATGGATTTCACCATACTCCACATGCAAGGTTTCGCCCGTGAGCCCTTTCGGCTCCTCCGTTTTCTTTCTGAAAGAGTGTTGGCCCTAGGGGCAATGAGGCAGCTATGTACTATTGATAATGATTATTGGGAAGGGAAACATTTAACCTCCTATTTTCTATTGTCAGTTATCTTTCGTTCTATGTCGCTGATCAAGAAAATGACATTGAAGATCGACACTTCCAAGATTTTGCTTTCAAATTTGGGTCATCTCGAGTTGGTGTTGATAAATGACACTTGGCAATACAACCCTAAAAATGATTTATCAGAGGTTGGCATCGGAATCCCACATCAGCCTCAACCATTCTAGGACCCTCGGAGAAATGCTAAGGAGGGAAATTTAAGGTTATATGTAGGCCTTGAACATGTGCCTATGGATGACATGCGATCACCGTGGTTAAACCTCTACCACACAGTTGGGAGGGCCAACCCAAATCAGAAGATCAACTAGGCTCTGAACACCCAATTGCAAAGGCTCGAGTGGTGTCCTGAAAAGATTTAGGACTTCTAGATCTTTCGAGAAGAGATTAAGGCAACCACCAAGCTTTATGAAGAGGTGGCCCTTGATGAAAAATTTGATGATATCTGGGAGAATGCACATCCAGATGTTGAAAAGTCTCTGAACCCTTCAACATCCATGCAAAATTATAGAAGGGAAGAGATTGCCATAGATCCTGGGGAGGAAATAACTCAGAATCCTCCTATCGTATTCGAGAATCCAATGCATGAGAGGGATATTGGTAAATAGACTGTGCAGTAGGAGGATTCACACACACAAATGTTGAAGCTATCCAACTCCTCTAAATCTACGAGGAAGCAGGTAAGGACTACCAGTGGTAGAAGATGGGTCATTATGGACCTTGAAGATTTTCCAAAGGAAAAGTGGCAACGAATCAGAGAGTCCGGTGGAGAAGAAGACCGGTTGACGGAGGAAGCGATTGAATCATCTATAGCTCCCCATGAGCCTCAGGTAACATTTCTTCCCTCTTCTCTCTCTCCCATGTCTTTGGTCTCTTCTTCGTCTGCCCCTTCTTTGTCATCTGTACCAATTTTCTCTGCCGCTCGATATTTCGGGCAGCTGAGTCTCACCCCTCCTGGTTTCCCACTTTCATCCCTTACCCGAAACATAATTTGGTGTAGGTATTGAGCTCATGAGCCAACAATTCTTATCCCTAAGGCCCAACCCTTTAGTTGGCACATCTCTAGCCTTTCCCTACATTGCATTATCATCCTCTCCAAGTGGCCATTTCATTCCACCATTCTCCCCGACCATTATAACAAGGCCCAACAAAACTTTTGATGCATTGAGTATGTTGTCTTTCTAGCTGGCCATCCCTAAGAAGTTCCCTTTTGCTGGTGACCTAGGTATCCCTATCTAGGAATATTTTTTGCATGTTGATGCAAACAAGAGTGCCTGGGCTAACCATATCAATAAAAGAAGATAAAAAGATGCGACTAGGTAGGTAGAGGCTCTCTTGCAAACTATATTCAATGAAAGCCAAAATTCTTTGATGTTTGCAAAAATCACTCCTAATGTGATTAAATCGGTAGGAGAAATGATACCAAGTGATTACTCTATAAATGCTATTAGGCTATACTTGCAACACGACCATCTATGAGATAAGGTCTAGCTAATGGAGGAGACCCAAAAAATCATGACCATCGATTACCTCAAGCTTAACCACTAGGCGAGGAAAAAGGATGATCAGATCTCCGAGCTCAAGAGTAAGGTCAACATTTGGATGAATAAGTTTAAAGCCCAAGAAAATGAAAAAGGTCGCCTGGAAAAGGAGAGGAGTACATTTGAAAGTCAAATCAAAGAGTTGTAGGTTATGAGTGCAGAGATCATTTCGACTCTCTAGTAGGAGGTCAACAGAACTGAGCAAGTGAGGAAAATCTCTACACTGCATCTATGCAGCTAAGTGAAGGAATGAAGGAGATCCGACAGACCACGAATGTTGAAATTAATAAAATGAATGCCACTTTTGAGTTGGAAATTCAAAAAGCAAAGTAGACCGAATTGGACCTGGAAGAAAAGGAAAAAGAGGTATCCACTCTAAAGAAGCAGGTGTCCACATTGTACAGAAACTTGTCAGAACTGAAGGCGATTTTGAGTAGTAGAGAAGCGAAGTTGGTTGTCCTAAAGACACAACCTCTTGCACCCTAGATGAGCTCGTTAGAGATTGCCAAGGAGTTGTATGCATCATACTAGGAAAAGGTGAAGGCATTGTGCCTTACTCTTTAGCCCACATTAAAATTTATGTCACAAGTGGCCAGCCTTTGTGGAATAGTAAATGAAACAATACAAGAGATTCACGAGGTAACTTCTGACAAGGTTCCAAAGGCTAGGATTTTATTGGGTAAATTGTATACTACTTCTAATGAAGCTTTAAGTAGTGTGGGCATCGAGGAATGAACAATGGTGGCCATGGGTGTAAGCATCCTCATCTCTATGCACAAGGTTGTTCAACAGGTAGTAGAATGCAGACCTCGGCTAAATCAGGTTACCAACAATATGCGGGCAAAATTTTCCTGCTTAACTCATAAAGGCCTCCCTTCGCCCTTCATTATAGATCAGGGGGTAGCAGGTTTGGAAAACATTGTTGCTATGATTGAAGAGAAGAAGAAGGACCTTTATGTGTTCCAATCTTTTGATAGATCTCTGACCACCAAGGAAATTGAGGGGATCATGCATCAGTTGGTGCATCTCTTCTTCCAATTGGAATTGGAAATGAAAGTATCAGGTGGATTGCCTTCAATGCAATTATCGATCTCAAGTTGGCTCATGAGAATCTGCGAGCTCTCTCCACACCATCAAATGAAGTCTAGACCAGTCTGTAGGCTGCCCTCTTGAGGTTGTGAGTAGTTTTGGGATGTTGAACCAAAGTTTTTGGGGTTCTCCATTCCGTGAGCGAAATGCCCTTGTGAGTCGCCAAACTGTTCCACAAAAAATTGCCTAGCCTTTGTGGTTTTTATTTTTACCTTTGCGGCTGCGCCTTACCTTTCATTTGCTCACTACCCTCGGCATGCTCCACGTGGCTTCCTCGTGAAGATTTCTGATTTTCATATCACTTCACCTTTCACCGGTCTCCGTCTACATGCCACGTGGCTATCTCTGGTTGCTTTCCAAACTGGGCCTGCCTTGTACTTTCTTTCACTCGACATGCTCCACGTGGCTCCCTCTTAAGGATTTTCGCTAAGCATCCCTTTGTCTTTTTTCAATGCCTTGTCTGCATGACACATCGAAGTTGTTGCCACCAGTTACCTTGGATTTTCTGCTATGCCTTTTGTACTCTCCTGCTACCGCATTTTCTTCTGTGGTGTCACGTGTTCATTTCTGCTATTGCGTGGTTTTTCATTCTTTGTAGTGGGTTCGCTGGCATACTCCTGGGCGATTGATGTTTGCTGTGGTGGCTCAAGGTGATCACAGTTGTCGATCGTTGCTCGCGGCTTTCCTTCTCTTGGTGTGTTTCACATGGTGGACTGGCCTATAAATACGACCATGTTTCGCTTTATTAGGTTGTTGATTAAGTTGTAAAAACTCCCGAGCACTGGGAAGAAAGCCTTTGTAATAGTTTTAATTAATTTAAAGATTCCAGACTATGCCAAATCAATTCGGTCTTTCTTTTCTTCATGCATTTAATAAGACTATTGGTCTGTGTTGTTATCTTCTTTTATTGTATGAATGCATGTTCTTCAGCTTTTGTAATCCTTCATAGCTCAATGAATACAGATCATGTTTCTTTGACTCCTCTATGTTAGCTAAGTTTATGCTAGATTATGTTATGCAAATTAGAAGGCATTTCTACGTTTTAAGTGCTTTCGAGAATAATAACTTGATGAACAACATATTGGTGGTTTGGGCCTTTGTATTTTGCACTGTGCTCTAGTGAATTTGTCTATGATTTTGGCACATCGCCTGTAGTGTAGATTTTATATTTTCGCTATCTCTCTAACCTTTTACCTCCCCCACTAAACGAAGAGTTGACTTCGATAAAATCCCCGAGGTCACTTAGCTAGTGCACAATGTCCCCCAATAGTTAAGTTTCCCATGAGACTGCTGCTACATGAAAAATTTTGCATCAACATTATTCACCTTTCATATCCATTTTTATTATAAATAATTCATACCCGCTTCTCTCCTCTAGAAAATTTCTTCTAAATGAATGCAACCAATAATTATTCTAGATCAAGCAATATAAATTCTTATGATGAAAAACTGAAACACTTCATAAATTCATTCAAATTCTAATTTTTTCAATCATAATAAATTTCAACACCAAAACTAGATATTTCAACATCATAACTAGCAACTTACATTGCTCTCCCATGGGCCTAGTATATTTATTGCTCTAATACCACTATTAGAAAGGTGAGCATTTTGCACAAATTACACCATTGTTGAACAAAAATAACATATTTTTGTTGAAATTAACAACAATAAAAATAATAGTAAAAAATAATATTATAATTCTTTAGGTCATTTGCAATGTGAACTGCAAATGCTTAAAAACAATTGCATTCTCATGAATTACATTCCCGTGAATAACCACCCAAATTCCCTTATGGGAATAACTCCATAAAAATAACAACTAATTTATTTAATACTAATCTAAGACCTAATTTACTTTATGTAAACTTTAATTTCCAACATAATTTTTCACTTACTACTTAAGTCGAGATATAATTAAATAAGTCAATTATCTCTTGATTTAATATTTTCTTATTTCTGATGAACAAAATTTCTAGTTCGATCAGTCAATCTTATTCTTTTGCATGAAAACTATTATTAATTAAATAATTTTTTTTAATTAATTCATTATTTCATGCATTCGAACATAGTGTTTCATCAAGTTATCTTTCACCTACAAATCTTATTCTTCTGAATTTTGAATAGTTTCAACACCAGATTAAATTATTATTTAATTTAATCTTCATCATGCAAAATTTTTCACTCACGTTATTACTGACACTGAATCTCTATTGCATGGTATTCATCAATTATTTGATCTATCTTTTGAATCTAACTTGATCATTCAAAAACCATTTTTTTATAAATTGACCTAACATTCGTCATTATTCCTCCTCTCAAAATCTATATACTTTTAGGAAGCTTTACTCAATCTTTGATACTTTGCTAAGTCAATAGTCAATACACCATAATTGCATACTTAAGAAATCAAAGGGAAACCATATTATACACTCAAAATGGAGAAATGCAATCAAGTTAATTCAAGGGAATATACAGATATTCAGTGAGATCATTCTTGTTTATACTCTTTTGTGTTTCCTTTTTCTTTGTTGTTTATGTAGGATTAGTTTTATTAGATTAATCTTGATTTCTTGTTTTATTCTAGTGTTACATTTGGTGAACCCAACATGAAGACATCATTTTCAAATCTGTAGAAGTTTTTAATTTTTGTTTGTAGGTACAGGTACAAAGTGACACATGCATAGTATGAAATGACGCAACTAACATTCTGAGATGAATCTTCTATTCTATGACACATCTACTATTGTGCGATGCATCTAAGCCTTTCTACAACATATTTGGCTTGTAATCATTTTCCTAAAGTTCCGTATTTTCATGTTTATTTTTTAGCTTTTTCATTACTAATTTCACATTTTAGTGTGTGTTTTAGGGGAGATAGCATAGTTTTTGTAGGATGTTTCATAGAATATAATCATTGAACTTTTTTTGCAAGATGATTGACAGAGACAAAAAATATTAGCTACTAATCATGTGTTTTGCAGAACCTCTGACAAATATAGAAAAATTAAACTACTAATCATTTGTTTTGTAGGACCAAAATCGAAGATAAAAAAAAGCAAATTGCTTGAGTAGATTACATAACTGCCATTTTCATTTTAAAAATAATCAATGTTTTGTGTCCGTTATTGTGTTATATTAGAGCTCAATATGGTAATAGAAGTATCCTCTCCCCTTTCCCATTTATGTGATCCTAGGTGTAAGAGAAATTTTAATTGACTCTAGAATTTGGATCTACTTTGGTGGGAAAAATTACTCACCCCAGAGTGACCCATAATTAGTGATGAGCTAATGCCAAGCTACTCCCAACGAGTATATAAATTTTAGTGTTGAGGAAAACTCATCATTATAGGAGCTCCTACAAACCAGGAATTGGTTCCCCTAGTACCCTTGTGGTGCATCAAAACCTATAGAATGTAACCTCTATAGATTGGGATAATGTTTCCTCTCACATGGCCTTTTGAATGGGTGCCCATACTAAATCGCCAAATTGTTTTTAGATTAACCGAAAACCCCTATTTGTTGGTGCAAGAGGTTAGACATCTAAAGTCTTCTCACATTCTTATGGTTCATAGTAGATATGAAAGGTTCACCATGGGAGAATCATGGGAACCAAAGCTTGGCTAACTTGAGAAGTGTGTGTCATGTAAGGGGAAGCTAGTGTGGTCAAGCTTCTAGTCATCCACTTTGAATAAGTGTAGCTAGGGAAACCCAAGTGAGAATTCAGAAAGTATTATCTTTACCAACCTTAAAATTGTACATGTTTTTTGAAAATATACGTGTTCATAATTGTCAAACTGAATTTTGTTCCTAAAAGATTGTTTACATTTTCCGAAATTTGATCACAAAACAAAGTCAATCAAAAACCCAGTTCATCAGAAAACTCCATCTGTCTAACTGAGTCACATATGTTAATTAGAAAACCACAACTGATAACTTGAGTTGGACTTTTTAACTGTAAACTTGTAATTGTTGAACCAAAGTCCACTGTCATTCACCAAAAAAATTCTAAGTTGCATATGTCTTCCTAAGTCACATATGTCATAGTGAATCACATATGTCAAAAACTTAGTTGTATCTATCATAGTGAGTCACATTTTTCTGTCATCAAACCATTATCCAATTTAGCTAAAAGTCACATCTGACCATTTGAAGCACATCTACTACATTTCACGATGCATCTATAAAATTGAACCATATTTTCTTGTTAACCAAAAACCTTGAATTCATTGTTAGAGTCTGAAATCAAACTATCATCTCAGTCCTTGTTTTTCATAGTCACCCTTGGACAAAAACCAGAAAGTTACTCAAACTTTACATTTTCCATCTTTTAGGTGTCATTTAGCTTTAGTGATAGACATCTTAGTTATGAAACTAGGCTACATATTAAAAAAATTCATATCTCAAAATAGGATAACTTTCCACACTTTGGACAAACCCATGCTTCAACGGTCATTGTCATTGAACCTAGTCACTTGTCAACAATATATTTTGTCCTACACATGAATCCTTCTAGGTCATCAGTCTAGTTTGGGATTTCACCTTATCATTTTGTCCTAGTCCTAAAACAGGTTCCATGACAAAGTTAAATTGTAGCTTTGGTTAAGCTATAGGTGGTAGGTAACCTCCTCTTAGAATCATTTACAATCAATTACCTTAGGACTTTGCTTAGAAATTTGCATATTGTCATCCTAGCATATCATCATTGTATACATTGTTTGTTTTCCAAAAAATATGAAAAATATAGTAACATTCATTCATTATATCCAAAAAATCCTAAATACATAGAATAGAACAAGTCATTCCTAGACATAGTTCTGCATTACCCCATTTTGAGCAATATTTTTCATGGTTGAAAAAAGGTCTAAGAAGAAACGTAGAGAGATGGAAGATCCATAGGACTTCATCAATCCCTTTGTGAACCCACCATTAGGAGCAAAAATACCTCATAAAGCCTTGCTCAAAATTTTTTTCATAAGAGACACACATGGACTAATCTTTATAGAAGACATATATGCCACAGTCGAAGATCCTGAATTTGCATCTTTTATGGATGAATTTTTGGCAAATAATCCTCAAAGATACTTGGAAAAGCTACTAGTAGAAGCTACCACAAAACCACTAGGATTTGATGTCCACACCTTAAAAACATCATCTACCAATACCCTCTGGCATACCAACTCAAACAACCTCAATTGTAAACACAACACCATTTAGTATAACACAGGGAAAAAAACTTTTTATAGTAGCATCCTCATCAAACCCCTTTGGCACAAAAATCAGTAGTAAAAGGCCCAAAATTGGCATAAACACAACACATTCTATATCACATATCAACACCAATATTGTCAATCCACACATAGGGTCTACACAAATAGGGCATATACCTACACAAAATCAGAATCCATAAAAAAATATCGCATTTCAGAACACTTACATCAATCCTAATAATGCAATCAACGTGTCTTTAACATAGTTAGATGTTCTACAAAATTGAATGCAAGAACTCCAACAACAAATGGAGAATATGTCAATGACAAGAAAATGAACCATCTCAGCACAAGATTTATGTCCATGTCCCTTTAACAAAGCACTATATATGATACCCTTCCCACATAAATAAGTTATACCAAATTTTCCTAAGTATAATGGGAGGAGGAATCCTCTAAAAAACATAAAATAATTTTCTACAACATGCATGTACATGCCATATGACACCACATACCTTAAGAGACTCTTTCTATGAACCCTTGTTGGGATAGCATTAGAATGGTTCTTTGAAATTTCATACAACATAAGATCATGGGGTGAATTAGCTGATTTTTTTTTTAACACTTTGCCTTCAACATAGACAATGAAATCATGATAGCAACCTCATGTCACACCATGCAAGAAGACGGTGAAAAATTCACCACCTTCTTCCAAATATGCAGAAGTTTAGCTAGTTGATGTACAGTTAAGATACCAGAGAAGCAAAAAGTCACAATATTCCCTGAAAAATATTCATCCCAAACTAAGAACTGACTTAAGATTACATTGTTGTAGATCTTTTATGGACTTAGTGCAAAAATGAATAATACGTGAGAAAGCCCTCATTGACAAAGGATTAATTAAGATGCTAGGTATAAATCCAATTGTTCAACACCCAAATGTTCCCAACAATAGAAACAAATTTTGGTCCTAAAGCAAAAATGTAACTAATGACGGTATTGTTGATGCTAAGACCCTATATGTAGGACCTGCCATCACACTTTGAGGTTACAATCCTTTTCATGACATGATTAACAATGTTTACCAAACTACCAGCTTTGTCCAAAATTCACAACAACAATTACCATAGAGGAGATTTCAAAAAAGTGAGTTTTCCCCTTTAGGGGAACCAAAACAGACTGTTTTCAAAGAACTGATTAAACATAAACTCATACAACTTCTGGATCCAGAATAGTATGATCCTGGGTGGTTTAAACCTTCATGGTGGGATGACAATGCATTTTTTAATTACCACCATACTAAGGGACATAACCTACAAGAATTCCTACCACTAAAGGACATCATACTAGACTTTGTTGAAGATGAAACTATAGAAGTCAATGGGAAAAAAATACCAAAAATAGTGATCACAAGGTCTTCAGAGATCCATTACATGACCATGGGAAGGGAAAGGCCTCCAATTCAGGAAGTAAGAATAATACCTTAGCCAATTATACCAATACCAAGTACGATTATAAACAAGGTATGGTCATCAATCATATTTGAGTTGCTAATGAAAATATCCATACCATTACCATAAAGAAGCACATTGAATGTGTTTTCAATACACGTAGAACCAAGATAACCCTCATAGGTCCTTCATCAGAGCCACATATATAGTCTTCCAAGCCTACGTATAATTTTATTTACCAGTTGGGGAAGATCCTAGCACAAATATCCATCTTGGAACTATTGACCATATCACTAGATCATGGAGCCATTCTCAAAAAAGACTTGCAGAGCACAAATATCCCCACCAACTTAGATGTCAATCATTTCAAAGAGATGGTATGATACTTGCCACCTTCTCTCAATAGGATTATTTAAATGGTAATACGAACCATGACAACCCACTACCCCTTGAGGTTCTATTCCATCAAACCAAAGTCAGACATGTCTTGGTAGATGGAGGAGCAGGATTGAATCTTTGCACCTTGAAGTTGGTTAAGGAATTAGGTTTCTCAGAAGAATGTGTGGAAACAACTAAGATTATAGTCATTAAGTAATACGATGGTGAGGAAAGATCATCTAAAGGGGTCATAACACTCCCTATAAGGATTGGCCTTTCAGTTATGGACACTAGTTTCTAATTCTTGGATCTCACCCTTCCTTATAATCTTTTATTAGATGGACCTTGGATACATGCTATGAAAGATTTACCTTCCACTAACCACTAGTTTCTTAAATTCCCATACAATGGAACTAATATCACAATCGATGGTGATCCAGATCCTTTCCAATATTGTACAAGCCTACATGAAATACTACAATGATAGGTGCTAGTTAATCAGGAGGCTTCATCCTCCACCTTATCCTTGTATGTTGATCCATCAACTCTTTCCAATTCCATTACATTGCAACCACCATCATCCACTCCTAAGGTCGAGATCCAGGATAAGGGTTGTGGAGAATATCACATGAAAGCATCCTATTGTGTTAGCCAGTTGGTTCCTCCTAAGTCATATGGTTTACCAACATCAGATAGGATATACTGAATTGTCAAAATAAATGTCCCTCCTACAATGACTTTCACAAAATGAGGAGAGTTAAGTAAAGTAGCTATGAATCAAGAGGATGTCACCTCCTGGTTATATAATGAATACAATGAAATCCCTCCACTATCTATTCAAATATCTAAAGATCAATATGGAAAAGGCTTCATGATAATGAAAAGGAAATCATATGAAGAACAAAGTGGGTTAGGACTACATCAAAATGGAAGGATTGAACCTATCATTTTTTCACAATGACCAAAAGGCCTATGGCTAGCGTTCCAACCAATTAGGATTGGTGTTCCTAGTACCCTAGCACCATCACAAGAGGAAGTAAGTATTTTTGAAGACATAAAGATATCCTACGAACCATTTGACCCATTATACTATGACTCCCTCGACTTGAAATAATATGAATAGGATTCCCTTTCCTCCACTAGCATAATGGACCTATATAAGGTATTTGGGGAGGTCAACCAAATGCTAAATACATTGCCAAAATCAATTGAATCTAATCCTAAAAACTCCTTATCAATATAAGAATGGCTTAATATTTATTATTGGGAGACCCTTGATCGTACCTCTTGGAAATCTAATGAACCATCTTCTGATGGGCTAGCCCCAAAAGTGGTCCCACCTCACATTCTACCTATCCCTAGAAAAAATAACAAAAATGAGTTAGTCCAAAACTTATGTGACCATGTCAAACAATCTATCCTCACCTTGTGAACCTCCACATTTGATAACTATGATGATGAAATTCCCCTCGCATACCCCGAGCTTATCGATTTGTATCAACAAGGTACCCCCATCTTATACATATCCGAGAATGACAAAGTGATAGCTGAGTTCATGGGACTACGTGAAGGAATACATAGAGGTGATCCTAAGGCTAGATTTACCATATACTTTGATAACATGGCATATTTTTGGGAGTCTCTTCACACCTTTGGTCACAAAAGTTAAAATAAAAAGAAAAAAAATGAAAATGATGAAAATGACAAGTCCCTAGGTGAAAACTAAAAGGCTCCTTTGGATGATGAAATAGTAAAAATAAATGACACATTGAAGGGAAAAAACCTCTCAAAGGAACCCAACGATGAAGGTTTTAACATTCTCCCAGTTTCAAAGGAAAAGTCACCAATTTTAGTGCAATAATCTGTTGAGATCAACATAAACACTGAAGATAATCCTCAAATAATTTACTTTGTGGTATCTTTGACAGAGATAGAGCAACCAAAGTTTCATGACTTCTTTACAAAAAGATAGATTAACTTTGCCTGGTCATATGCCAACATGGTTGGGCTGGATCAAGACCTTATATTGCATCACTTACCATTACAACTAGGTGTTAAGCCCATCAAGTAGAAATTAAGGAAGATGCATCCACAGATCACTCTACTAGTCAAAGTTGAACTTAAGAAAATATTGGATTTTGAATACATCAGATCAATAGACTATGTAGAATGGATTTATAATCTTGTTCTAGTGACTAAACCATCTGGGGGCATCTACATTTATACAAAGTTTAGATATATCAATAGGGCATGCCCTAAGGATGACTTCCCTTTTCCAAAAATTGACATGATAGTGGAACTTACAATAGGATATAAGATTCTATCCCTCATGGATGGTTTCTTTGGATATAATCAAATCAGGAAGGCCCTCAGAACCAACACAAGACAACTTTTACATGTCAATGGGGAACATATTGTTAGAACATCATGCCTTTTGTGATAAAAAATGTTGGAGCTACATACCAATGTTTCATGACAACTATATTCCATGACCTTGTACATACCCTCATAGAAGAATATGTGGATGATCTTATATCCAAATAATTAACAAGAGTTGATCACTTACAAGTCCTAGATAACATATTTCAAAGACTAGAAGCATACAAAGTAAGACCAAATCCAAAAAAATGTGTCTTTGGAGTTCAATTAGGAAAATTCTAAGATACATCATCTTTAGATGAGGCATTGAAGTAGATCAAGCAAAAGTAAAGGCTATAAGGGTTATGCCTCCACCAACCAACATCAGTCAGCTAAGAACATTACAAGGGAGACTACAGTCTATCAGATGCTTCATAGTATAGTTAGCAAAAAAGATACATTTGTTCCAATACTTACTCAAAAAGGGGGCATCATTTGTATGGACAACCAAATGCTAAGAATATTTTCAAAAGATCAAGTATTACTTGCTTACACCACCTATAGATACCTAACCTTCCATACTATACATATTAGCAACCCAATCAACACTAAGAGATTTAATTGCATAAAATGATGATGAAGGTCATGAAATAGAAGTGTATTATATCAACTGTACTTTGGTGGGATATGAACTAAATTATAGTCACATAGAGCATTATTGTATTGTAGTAGGTTTTTCTAGTCAAAAAATTAGACACTATATGTTGAACCTCCAAACCATGCTAGTCACCAAGATAGATCCTCTAAAATATCTCCTAAGTAAAGCAACACTAATAGGCCGATTGGATAAATGGGTAATGGTACTTAGTGAATATGGCATCCAGTATGTGGAAATAAAAGCTATAGAAGGGAAATTTATAGCACATTAGTTGGCAGATGCCTCAACTAAGGCTGAGAATCCTATAGCTATAGATTTTCCTTATGAGTTAAACTTCACCATGGACAAGAGAACCACATGGAATCTATACTTTTATGGGTCGCATACTAATCGTGGTTCAGGAGCAGGTATATTTTTGTTACACCACAAGGTGACACTATTCTTGAGTCATTCAAAAAAAAATTCCTTGCACAAAAAACATAGGAGAATATGAGGCCCTTGTGATAGGACTAAATATTTTAGTCCAATGGAATATTAAGCATTTATAAGTTTATGGAGACTCTCAACTAATAGTTCGGCAAGTCAATGATGAGTATGAATTTAAAGATGGAAAACTTGCCCTATACAAGCACATGGTAGAAAGTTTTAAATAATACATCGATAACATCAAATTTCAACAAATAATATGCATTTAGAATAGGGTAGTAGACACTATGGCAGCCATTGGTTCATTATTGGATATACCTATTAACATGCCTAAATTTGAGTTTTTGGTCAACAAATTTGGTCCCTATCTATGACATCCCAGATTCTGTGATGTTGTGTGTGCTTGTTGGTCCTAGTTACCCATGGTAGGAGGGCATATATGACTACCTCCATAAGAAAATCCTACCCTTAGACTTTTCGAAAAACTAGCATAGAACATTTATCTATAAGTGTTCCAAATATACCATCATCGCAAATACCCTTTATAGATGTGCCTTAGATAACAGGTCTTGTTGAGATGTCTCAATGCTGAAGAAGCACAAGAAACCTTATGTGTGATACATGAGGGTATATGTGGATCCCACTATAGCAGTACAACCTTAGCCAAGAATATTATGAGGCTAGGCTATTATTGGCCTACCATGGAAAAGGACTCATATGTTTTTGTCAAGAAATTTCAGCATTGCCAAGTACATGAAGACTTGATACATGTGCCAACATAGGAGCTCCAACTGATAACTTTGGCATGGCCTTTTTCCCAATGGGGACTTGATCTCATAGGTAAGATACACCCTCCATCTTCCAATGTCAATAATTTCATTATAACTATAATTGAATACTTCACCAAACATATTGAGGCTATTCCTATGACCTATATTACCCACACACAAATTTCCAAGTTAATCCTAAACTACATAATCTATTTGTATGGTGTTCCTTAATCCATCATCATAGATAATGGCCATCCATTTAAAAACCAAGAAGTCGGCCATCTCTGTGAATAGTTCCATATCCAACACCATTTTTCCACTCCATATTATCCATAAGGTAATGGCCAAGCAAAGGCGTCTAACAAAATAATCATCAGAATCCTCTAGAATATTTCTAATGATGTTGGTCATGACTGGAATTTATAGCTTAATCCCACCTTATGGGATTGTCGCATAATCATCTGTACTCCCACCGATGCCACTCCATACTCCTTTGTATTATGTTCTAAAACTATCTTAACTGTTGAGGTAGAAATTCCTTCCTTAAGGGTATCTTTGAAGGGTCATATAGATGATGAAGATTACCATATATCATGACTACATGAGTTATAATTCCCAAATGAATGAAGAAAAAAGGCACTAGACGATCTTCAGGCATATCAAAACCATCTTCATCACAACTATAATAGGAAAGTTTTGAATCGACACTTTGACATTGGTGACCTAGTTTTAATGGAGAACCCAAAGAATCAAGATAAATGAGAAAAACAAGGCAAGTTTGAACAAAACTAGTTAGGGCATTATATAGTTATTAAATATTTTGGATCAAGAGCGTATCAACTCTCAAACCCTGAAGGAGAACCACTTTTATCACTAGTCAACAACTTTCATCTGAAGAGATTATATGCATAGCTTCTGAGAGCTTTATATTAATCGTAAAAATAAAAATAAATAAATAAATAAAAATAATTTTACCTAGATGAAAACTTCAAAAACAAGAGTCTTTGTAGCACCAAAGAAAATTGAAAAATCAATAAAATAGTAAAGAGAAATAATTCATCCAATAGTGAAAACCTATTCAGTGGCACTTTGGATAAGTATCATGGTGAAAACTTGGTAAATAGGCACCATGTGTAGTTGAATTTGTTCCTTCGTCTACCATCATTCCAATAATACATTTTTCGCCATCATCCATGATAGATAGTTATCCTTTCCATAATTTGGAATATTAACATCAATTCCACTCTATCTCCCTTCTCCATCCTCTTGGTCATATACCTGACTGGGGGAAAATACTAGACCTGTATCATTTAGAACTTGTGTTTACTATCCCAACGTCATTAAAGTTCCTACAAAAAACACCAAAAACAACATAAAAGGTCCTTAAAAAATCCAAAAACATCAGAGAACTACAAAAAGACAAAAAAGTCAAAACATGTCAAAAATCTGAAAAATGGAGTCAGAGTTAGTTGGGTCAAGTCAGTCGTAGACTAAGTCAAAATATGTTGCCTCTTTAACTCAACGTAGGAAATGCCATATTTTGGTATGCCCCTGAGGCATTAGGTCCATCTTTCTAAGTTTGTCACATATCACACACATCAAATCATGACTCATTCTTTGTACACCAAAGTCATAGGTCGTGTTGAACTATGAGTCCTCTACATATAATGTAGGAAAGGCCAACAATCGATGAGCCCCTGAGGCCACACTAGGTTAGTCTAGTAGGGTTAATCACATTCACTATCACACACATCAAGTATCATCAAGTTAAGTACATATTTTTCAGTATGTTTTGTCAAGTCAAAGTCTAGTCGAACTATGAGGTCTATGTGTGTATAACATCGACAAGGCAATCAATCGATGAGCCCCCGAGGCCACACTAGGTCAATACTTTAGGGTAAGTCATGTCATTCAACATAGTTCATACACTGTCAATGCACACATAATAGTCAAAATGGAAAGACATGTAACAATTCAACAAGACAAACAAGTCAACAATGTCATGAAGTCAAATCAAACAAATTGCCAAAACAATCAACTTATGTCTTATACAAGATATGCCCATCTTAACAAAAAAAAATTAAGAATCATCATAGCCTTAATGCAACTTATCCCATCAATGAAATCAAACTCAACATCTTATATGGTACATGTCTTTCTAAAGCCAAGCTTCGTCATGCCTTACATAGATAGTCACAAAAATTGAAACTAGACTTGGCATCTTATACGGTATGTGTCATCCCTAAAATCATGCTTTATCAAACAATCATCTTATCAAAGAAACAAAAAATCAAATTTTGGGAAATATTTTTACTGGCTATTGACTTTATGGCTTGTTTTATCTTATATTTTTCTTTGGCTTTGTCTTTGAGTATGGTTACTAGCTTTCTCAAGGATGTCTCCGGACTATTTTATTTGACTATTGTCTATCGAGTGTATTTTACACTTGGTTTTAAAGGAAGGTTACTAGTTTCCTCAAATAAGTCCCATGAAGGATTTAGAGGAGCAATAATGTATCCTGACTATGTCTTTTTATTTGATTGTTGTATGTGGTTTTTCTTGACAAAAAGATAGGGGAAATTTTTTCCTTAGTATGAGTTAAAGACATCCTTGTCTATGACTATTCTTTGAAGCAAGTGGATTACTTTGTACACTATGGTCTATCTCATATCACGGTGTTTACTATCCATTTATTCCATGTCCCACCCAATGATGATTTAATGCAAGGCTTAGTTTTATTTGGAAAAATATCAAAATTTCTACATTCTTCTAATAACCATTTTAAAATACTAACATTTTGAGTAATCCACATTAACATTTCTTCTATCTTGCATAATGAAGAAGTATTGTGATAAAAAAAAAAGGTGATCTATATATGCATTCATTTTGCAACCATCATTTAGAAATTTTTATATACTTCTACGTAGTATATCATAAATTTATGCTACATTTCAAAATAATATGAAAATATGGATATCCATAACATCTAGATAATCATGAAATACAGTCATTTATGAATCACAAATTGTATATATTATAGATACATCCACGTGGAATTATGGATAATAATATCATGTTGCATCTCATATCCATGCATTCATCATGACATAGAATAAAAAATTTATCATAGGAAGTAAAACATCATAATGTAAATATCAATATCCATACCATTAACATTCATAATCATATAGAACTTTGAAGAAATTTTTTCCCTTTGCCTATTTTTTCTTTTGAGTTTTATTTTGGTAGTCAGGGTGATCCGCGCATGAAGAGGTTGTATTTTCAATAGACGCACAATGGTCCACCTAGTGCTTGCACATGATTTAATATTCACTTTCCTCTTAGTTGGAAGTCGAACCATGTGTCTTCTTGGCAAACGTTTTCTTGAATCTTCTTTTTTGTAAATTTGAGATTATCTTCCCATGTGACATGTCATCCCTATGCGCTATGAAGCTTTATCTTGGGAGTTTTTACTTAGAGTCCATCAGAATGTGTTTTTCCTTTTCAAAGGAAGGGATGTGAGTTGGTGTTGCAAAAGCCACTTGGGTGATCAATAAGACCTTTGCCAAATTGTCTTCTAGGATTAGTGAAATTACGAGGGCTAATCCTCTTGAAACATATAAAAGATATAAATGTGGTAGTTGAAAGTTGATGAGAAGGATTCCAGTAACCTAATAAAAGATCTAGAATCATATTCCAAGCTATCAGGCATGGACATTTGGCAATCATTAATTATAGATAAGGTTGGCATTCTCTCTCTTCTCGGCAGCTATATATTGATAAAAATAGCACAATGAAGGAGTTCCTGAAGTTTTTCCATTGGAATTTTTTTTCTTAGTTCTCTTAGTTAGTAGGAATGTTTTCTTTTAAAATTCTATAAAACACTGCCTCAATCTAGCATGTTATGTTTAGGTTATGATGAAATTATCATCGGATTCGAATCTGATATCTGTTTTAGAGTTCATTTATATTTGAAGTATGAGTTATTCTGAAGAAATATTTTAAACTATGCATCATATGATCTTTGTCAGTATTTCTCTCTTTATATCTTCATCTATAATAAAACATTGTGTCTTGCTTAATCTGAATATTTTGGTTGTCAGACTTCCATGTTGTCTATGTGTATGATTAAATTATAATCTTTTGAGACTAGACTATGTCATTGCACTTATCCATTTTCTTTGTAGGGTTATTGTTTCTTCATGATATGTTATATTAGGAGGAAGGGTTTATGTTTCTTTTCAAATGTTTTCTATTAATTTTGGAACTTTTATGTTTGATTTGAACCTTAACATGCACTTCTTGTGGGTGGATTAAATGACTGCACTTGTTCTTGTATCGAGCCTCTATTCTTTGTTCTCCTCCCAACCATGAACAAAATTGGTATTTTTTGTCCATCATGTCACTCATATAGGGAATTTGGTGTTCTTGAAATGTTGTAAAATTGTTTGTGCATCACCATTTTTCATATTTTTCTATTTACTTTTCTTTCTACTATTTTCCCAAACTCAAAGAAGAGCCAACTTTCTATAAAAATCCTGGAGGTATTCAGTGAGGTGCATATTGTCCCCACTCATTGAATTTCCAATAAGACAGTCAGAGAGGCACAATCTTTGATGATAAACAGTTCTTTTTCTAGCATGCCTCATGGGAGTTATTCCAAAAGCCTGATTAGAAGTCAAACAAATTTTAAAATTAGGCCAGAGGAAGGAAAACTAGAGGTTTCATGCCTTGGGTTCAAAAAAGAGCATCATCGAAGGGTAAATTTTAGTAGTCTTAGTTACCAACCTAGGTACCTAGGAGAAAGTCACAGGTTTTGTATAACTTGTGAGAAGTAGAAGAGTAAGGAGTAATATTCTGGAGTTTAGAGCCCTATCTACTCCGCCTAGAGGCCAAAGTTTCCAAATAAGAATACTAGTTTACCCGATATATAGGAACCTTTTCTCCATGGTCCATGTACCCCCTCTTGCGCCCAGAAACTTTGTAATATGAGACAATGGTATTCTACTATTGTCACCTACTCCACCCAATGTCTGGCCTGCCATACCCGCTAATTACCTCAAGGCTATTCAGAAATTTTCTGGGGAGGACTTAAAAACCCCTTCCGAACACCTCCAAGATGTAGCAAAAGTATGCAGGGTGTACAATATCATGAAGGAAAAAATTTCTTTGAGATTTTTGGTCATTTCGTTCAAAGGGAAGGCTCACGACTAGTATAGATCTCTGACTTCCAATTCTATCAGCTAATGGGATGATTTCAAAGAAAATATTTTTTATTTTTTTCGGAGAAAGGAGATCGTTCCTTGCTATTACATCAATTTATTACCATCACAAGAGCCTTGGAAGAAGCTATGAGTGACTTCAACACTAGGTTTAACAAAACCGAATAGAGGATCCCAACTACTACATGACCTCTAGCTACTATGGCATTCATGTTGCACTTGAAGGACATCAATTCGGATATAGTAGTTCTGATAACTTCCATGGGAGGAGATACTCTACCCAATCCCTACGATTTTGAAGTACACACAGAGAATAGTTTGATACATACAGGAAAGATTTTTCCATGGCCTCTGATGCATATTTTCTTGGAAATCTCAAGTGCTCCACTTTGAGAAGATTCTTCTCCAAAAAATTGGATGACATAGACGACGAGCCCGACTCCACCCCAGTTTATGTATGTATATGCTACCACACAACTAAGAATGTTGGGTTCTTCCTCTATAGTGCCGAACCTTAATGATATGAAGATCCTAATGTGATATTTCTCTAATGAGATAGTTCTCATTAAGCACCTGCAAGAAGCTCCTCTAAATTAAGTAGCTCAGATGTACCAAGGAGGTAAACTATTTTATCTATAAAAAACATATCAAGGACCTTTAGGTCAAGGAAGTTATCAGGCAAGTTCTACCAATCAAATAGTCCTAGTTACCATGTCATTAAAAATGATCAAGGACATCCATAGTAAGGAGTTGATACCATGTCAAAAATAACCTAGAGGTTGATGAAAATGCATGGTGTTTTCCCTGCAATGATAGTCATATGCCTCAAAATTACCCCAAAGGAAACCCACAACAAAGAATAACATAGTAGAGGAACAAAGGCACACAACTAAATGAAGAAGGATATGAGTCTCCCTAGATGGATAATTCTCTTGCTCTAGCGCAAATGCAAGGTATGTCCATAGAGAAAGAGTTGGACATTGCAAACATTGCACCTAATTAGGCACCTTTCTCTTGGATGGAAGAAGAGGATTCAGTTTTCATAGGTATACTCAAATTAAAACACCTGATCTAAGAGAAGACTCATCGAGGAATATGTGCCACATGCTCTGTCCTGTTTCCAGTCTTTCCAGCCACCCTCGTGTGAGGGACAACTACCCCAAATGGCTACTCAACCAACTATTCAACCAAATCAACAACAACAAATTCGACCAACAGCCAACAAATTTCCTAATAAGACATCAAACCCATTCACAACAAATCATCTTCCTTAAAATCCAAGAGAGATTTTTCCATTCAAACCAAAGATTCAATTGGTCAGAACGCTCAACGTGGTGAAGCAGATGAAGAAGGAACCTGCTAATGTGTCTCTATGGGACATGATATCTATCCTTGAGAAAAAGACATTTCTTCAGGAAGCACTAAAAAGTGAAGAACCAAGGCCATAGATGGAAATAATTCTGCCATGTAATCTGAATAAAGATAAATTGCCTTCATTGGATCTTCAAATTCTAAAGCCTGTAGCTTATACAAACAAAATGGATAAAGCAAAAGAGAAAGAAGAGGTTCTCGTTAACGCGTTCATTGACTCTGACTAGGTACTTATGTCATATTTTATGATGACATGGTCCATGCAAAACTAATGAAATATTGAGTAAGCTATGATGATTTTATGGATAATAACATGCGGATCTTGTACTTTGATGGCACTAAATGCAAAGCCAGTTTTGGAGCTGGATTCTAATTGATATCCCCAATAGGATAAAAGATCCTCAAGGCCTATCAATTCTACTTTTCATGCTCAAATAATGATGTGAAATATGAAGCATTTATCCATAGTCTGTTTATTGTTGAGTGGATGGGTGCAAAGAGGTTGCAAGTATTTGGAGATTTTGAGTTGATAGTAAGTCAGGTTCCTGGGCAAGCAGTGGTACAAAATACGAGAATGAAGGCCTACAGACATTGGATATGGGATTTAATTGATGGTTTTGAAGCTTTCAATGGGAAAGTTATTCCCCGATCCCTAAATGGTATAACAAATCAGATGGCTTCTATTGGGTCACAATTTTTGTCAAGTTCTGACTCAAAGAAAAGTGCAATTTGCATTATTGTCCAATCGTCAATTCCCAAAAATGATCAAAATAGGAAAGTGTTTGAAGATGACACCCATATAGCCACTTTTATTCAAAGTAAGAATGACCTTCCAACCATTTGGAATCAAATTTTCAACCATCTGAAGGCCAGGTCATTAAAATAAAGGGAAATAAGCTCCC
Source organism: Sequoiadendron giganteum (assembly GCA_007115665.2). Lineage (NCBI taxonomy): Eukaryota > Viridiplantae > Streptophyta > Pinopsida > Cupressales > Cupressaceae > Sequoiadendron > Sequoiadendron giganteum. The sequence continues at coordinate 322,600,851 of CM021104.1, forward strand.
TCCGGGTTTGATTTCCCTCAAGATTTTTTTTGATTATGAAGATGTGAATAATGGTAAGCAAAGTTTCACATCCAAAAAAAAGGATTATGAAGAGTTGGATGTTAGGAAGGATAGAAAACTAAAGGTTAGAAGAAATGTAGATTGGGAAGATAGAGAAAGGCTAAGAAATCTATGCTCTAAGTACAAAGGAATTATAGCATGGACCTATGATGATCTCAGACGATGCAATCCTGGTATAATTCAATATAACATTGACTTGGTAGAAGGGTCAAAGTCTATCTAATAGATGAAAATGAATGTTAATCCTAAGTTCGATGCACTGATGGCACAAGAGCTCACTAAAGTGATTGAGTTATGAATCATTTATTTGATTAAACACTCAACTTGGGTGTCTAATCTGGTACCAGTTTGGAAGAAAAATGTTGATATCAAGTTTTGTGTTGATTTTTGAGACCTGAATAGGGCTTCAATAAAATATCATTATCCTTTTACATCCATGGAGTAGATCTTAGAAACAATGGCCAGGTCAGAACTTTTCTCATTGCTCGATGGTTTTTCAAGATACAATCAAGTAATTGTCAAGAGAGGAGACCAACATAAAATCATATTTACCACCAAGTGGGGAACTTTGGCATATGCAAAGATTCCCTTCAGACTCTCAAATTTTGGTGTGAATTTCTAGCGGGCCATCGATATTTCTTTTTTAGGATTGATCAATTCAATCATTCCAATTTATTTGGATGATTTCGCCATTTTTTTTCAAAATTGGAGGTCGATCATTTTGATCACCTAGAATAGGTCTTCCAGAGTTGTCATAAGTTCAAGATTTCTTTAAATCCCAAAAAATATGTTTTCAGAGTACCTCAAGGTAACCTACTTGTTTTTGTAGTGTCCCAGGAAGGAATTGCAATAGACTCTGAAAGAGTCAAATCTATAACAGATTTGTCATTACAAGTAAATCAAAAGGGGTTGCATTATTTCTTAGGAAAGATCAATTTTGTTAGCCAGTTCATTTCCAACTTTGCAAGCATCACAAGGCCCATCACATTGATGCTCGAAAAGAATCTAATTTTCAAATGGACTCCCAGAGTCAAAGAAGCTTTTGAGAAAATAAAGAAGGCTATCTCCAATGCTTTGGTACTAGCCAATCCATATTGTTTGTTATATGTATAATGTGGTCAACATAGCATAGCTTATGTGCTCACTCGAAAAGATGAGAAAGATAATGGAGAACATTTGATTTCTTTTCATTCAAGAAGCCTCAAATGTTACGAAACTATGTATAAGTTTGTAGAGAAACAATATTTTACCATTTTCAAGAGTCTCAAAAAGTTCTGACACCTAGTGTCGGCCAATAAGATCACCCTTTTGGTTACTCAGTCAATTGTAAGAGAATACATCACTGAGGGAGAAATAATTGAAAAGAGAGCTAATTGGATCACTAAGATCCTAGAGTAAGATGTGGATATCAAGCCAACTAAGATGGTGTGGGGAAGAGACTTGTGTGAATATCTTGCACAAGAGTCGGGTTTCGAACCTGACAAGGAGATTGATCAAGTCTTTTTAAATTAGTTTGAATCCGATGAATCCTTGGTAATGGATCAAACATTATACATTCGGAAAGGATACAACTCAACAACTCTTCCCTCCCATAAATGAAAATACTATTGACTATAAGGAACCAAGTATGTATTGGTTGAAGGAATTTTATTTAAAAGGAACTATGATAGAGTAATGCTTTGACGTTTAGACAAGTGCTAGGAAAAAAGGGTTTTATCATAATTCCATAGCAGTTCCAAGGGAAAAGAAATTCTGCTAAAACCACCACTTTGAAAATCATGAGAGGGGGATACTATTGGCCCTCAATGTTTGCTGAAGTGCACTGCTTGGTGTAGAAGTGAACTCAGTGCCAATTCTTTGTTGGCAAAACAAAACAAAAAAAAATTCCTTTAAGTCCCATTGTAACTGAAGAGCCCTTTGTTGAATGGGGATTAGACATTGTTGGAATAATAAATCCTATCTCTAGTGTTGGCCATAAGTAGATCCTCACCATGACTAATTACTTCACAAGGTGGATAGAGGCTATCTCCTTGAAAGGTGCTATAGAAGGCGAAATTGTTAACTTTCTAGAAGGGTTGGTGACTAGATTTGGTTCACCAAAGACTATCATATCTGAAAATGCTAGATCCTTCATAGGTTTGAAAGTGTCTAATTTTTCTATTGGGAATGGGATCTACCTCAATACCTCTAAAAATTACTACCCATGAGGGAATGGGTTAGCAAAGTTGACAAATAAAAACCTAATTAGGTTAATCGAGTGCATTGCGTCTAAATGGAAAAGGGAATAGCACAAACATCTATGGGCTAATCTGTGGGTAAACCAAATCATGTAGAAATAGATCTTGAAGACATCTCCCTATGAATTATTATATGGGAAGGAAGTAGTCTTAACTATTTCTATGGAACTCCCCACCTTAGAATTATTGATAGCCCTATAAATAGAGGAAAGTGATGAAATGGAGGTACAAATAGTCAAACTCCTCAAACTGGAAGAAAAATAAATCTCCTTTGGAGCCATGATTGGCCACCAATAGATATTCAAGTGATGGTTCAAAAAAAGGAATTCCAACTCAGATTTCCAATAAGGAGGCCTATTTCTATAATACGATGAGTGCACTATGAAACCAAGGCGACATACCAAATTTAAAGCATTATGGAAGGGCTGCTTCTGAATCAGTGCATGCAAGGAGAAGAATTCATATGAGATGGAATATATGGAAGGGAATTATTTAGAGATACAGGTAAATGGTATTTATCTAAAACCATTCCATTAAAGTATGACACTCTTAATTTTTTTTACAAATATGTACCATATGTAATTTTTTTGTAAAATGCTTTTTTAGGTTTTCAGGATTAAGAATAAAGAGAAGAAGCAAAAGAAATACAAAAATTTGTATTATATATTGTATTTTCATCAAATTTATAGTATAGGGTACTCTAAGGCTTGAATTCTAATAGAAAGGCTCTCTCTCGAAAAACCCAAAAAAGGGTATTTTGAACAAAATTACACAAAAAAAGAAAAATTGAGGCATTTTTACAAAAATAAAAGGGTAGGCCTCCAACCATCATTATAGGGGCTAGTTACAAAAAGTCTTTATTTTTATTTTTATTTTTATTTTTCTTCTTCTTCATGAGAAGGAAATCAGGAAACAAAAAATGACACATGGCAACACGAGTGTCAACCTCAATCTATGTGGTTGAAGACAACGAGCTCAAACTTCTATTTAAAGTCATACTATGGAGATTTGTCAATGCCATACTCCCAAAGGAGGTAGGTGGCAGAGGGTAGAGACAAGGTGTGGTCACTTTTCATTTCCATGGTGAAAAATTCATAGAGAAGAGGAAACCAAGGCATGTCCATGCCACAATCAATGAACCTATGAAGGTCCACTATGCTAGGAATACTGACGTCGGGGATAGAAACTTGCACAATTTTTCTAAGCCCTTCCAATAGAGATACATCAAACATATGGCAACACAACTCTACTTTCTTGTTTTTAGTGACATTTATGTCCAATAGAGAGGCTACGCAGTGGGATAGGATGTTGCAATTGGTCTGGATCTGGTTCTCATCTTCAATGAAATCCATGCTAGCGACCCATCAAAATGCAATTACACCTAGGCGATCACACCTCTTTACCAGTCACTTAATTCTCTCACTTCTAATCTCCCTAGTGAAGGCATATTGTGGCCTTCATGGGAGAAGATGAACAAGAGTATTGAGGCCGACAAGAATGGTTTGAGCAGTAGAGTGAAAGACAATATGCAAATAGAAAAGAAGATAGCTAAAATATGAAGTTTCACTTTTTCAAATGAATATAGCCTTGAGGTGGCATGGCTACTTATAGAAAAGAGGTGTCGGTATGGCTAAATAGTCAAAGTTCTATTTTTGGCAATATGGTAATTGGAAAATATTAAAGTAGTCGATGAACAGAGAATAGATCACATGAAAAATCTGACATATGGTCTCATACTTAATGTTTGGGCATTGCGAGTAAATGCTCATGTAGGTTGATTTTTGACTTGTGTCCTTGGCCATCATCAACATCACCTAGCTTGCATAAGAGAAAGGAAATGTATTAACACGCTAATATCTAGAAAATTAATGAACTTGTCTTTTCAAGGGTACTTCGTATCACTAAGTGAGGATTGACATAATTAAGGACACTTTCCAAAGGAAACTAGTTTATTTGAGAAAAGAGGCAGTGAAAAGAATGTACTAAACTCATTTATGTAGAGTTTTTTGCATTCTTGAGGGATACAAATCTCCTACCCACATATATTTCCTCATTGGTAGAATTTGATGGACTAGCGATAACGACATAGCCTTAACTACATGTACTTGTTGGGGAAATTGATTGCACGAAAAAGTAGATTTTCCACAAAGAAAGTAAAGAGCAAGTGTCCATTTCAGAAAAACTCCCTACAACTTTTGAGGTAGCCATGGTAGAACCATCAATAACTGGAAGACAAGAAAAATTTGCGCCAACGAAGCCTATTTTCATCAATATTTTTGGGCGAAGATCATTCACTAATGCGCCAGTTCCTGAGGATCGACTATTCAAATTTTGTAACAAGGTGCTGATATATAGGAGTGTTAAAAGAGAAGTAGTGTGAGATCTCACCAACAATGTCTTCAACCCAAGGTTGGCAAAGAAACCTAAAAATCTCATAGAGGGGGCATTTTAGAGAATGAAAGACCATGGAACCTGTGAGGGTTTTGCCTCTCCGCTCTAGAACTATGTTTTTCCATAGTTCATGATACCTGTCATACACCCGTGCTCACTTCTCAAAATTGGTGGACACATGCAGTAGAATATTTGATGAGGAAACCAATACCATAACATTCAATAGAATTAGGGTCACAATCTCTACTCCAACTCTATGAGAAATGTTGTGTATCCCTTTCGGCTGATGTCTCGAGCCATTTGTTGAAAAAGATGTGGAGACCTATTGGGAAGAATCAAATGAAAGGGAAGGTTTCTATTATCATGAAACAAATGAGAATCTTAATAGAGGCCATTTTATTTTTCCTTTGACATTCAAGAAGTTCCTAGAAAGCATGCAAGATCTTTTATCAATGGTATCCTGGGTTTTCGGCCTAGACAATGATGAAGAAGTCCATTGTTTCTAGATGGCCTTGGCTATAATACTCAAGCATGAGCGGAAGCAGAGGTATTTTGTTTTTTCCAATGTGATAGTTGCAAATATGTAGTTGTAACTGAAAAATTACCAAGTTGAATCTAAATTCAGGTGTTCTTCTTTCTTGGTTCATTTGATCTTGCATCTAAACTTTAGGTTTCTAGAGAGAAACTTGCCTATGTCTAGGTTAGATGAGGATGGTTTATTTCAGCCAATTTATGTATGGAACTATGTCTTGTCAAGAAAAAAATGCTATTACTAGTTTTTACATCTCTTTGTCAAGAAAAGTGTTGCAAGAGTTGTTACCATGGTCTAGTGACCATTTGTCTCCTAAAGTTTTTCTATGACTAATTTTTTTTTTGACCCCAATAGATTATTTCTTTAGGGAAGATTTTACATTTATTAGATATCATGGTTTTTATAGAGAACATTTCTCACTCCACAGATTTATAAAAGATTGAGTCTTCATGTTGGAGGCATGCTGACAGGTAACTCTGGCGAACAACGCATATGGAAGAGGAAGGAACAAAACACATTTATATCCACTTCCCCTCTACATTGCAAACAACAGGGTAGTGATAGAGAATCATAAAGCAAAAATGTAATGAACCAACCCTTTGGTGGCTCTAGGCTTAGTCCTCATATGCAAAAAATGGGACTATAATCCATCAAAGAAACTTCCCCTAAGGAACAACGCACATGAGTATGTGGAATCTAAGAAAAATTTTGACTCAAGAGAAGCCAAATTTGTACATCAACTTGGCCCTCATACCGATGAAGAAGCTGAAGTGGTTAAGTTTCTATACACCACAAAAAAAATATCAAAGGGATATTTTGATAGGGACCACCCTAAAAAATTAGATGAAACAACAAGGATGGGTAGAATGCAAAATGGAAGACTTGTAGAGGTCCCAACAAGAAATGGGAAACACTCATAAGTTGCTTGAGGACTTTCAGCCATATGATGAATAGTTTGAGGACATTTATGACCAATAGGTTGATTTCAGTAATAGCAACCGAGAGTCCAACCATGAAGTAAGAGAGGAGCGACTTCCATGCCATGCTTCCTGACCACAAGAGTCCAACAAGGGAAGGAGCTCTAAGAAAAGGGACTCACAAGCTATATCTTCCACCTATGTTTGAAGCAAAGGGAAGAGAACTCGATGTTCCCTAGGAGAATCAATCATAGAACAATAAGGTCAAGCTTCAACAAGATCATTCACAAAGGGGTCGGGATGTTCTAGTTTTGGATGAATGAAATTACGTTGAGTCCAAGATCTGGACATATCTGATGCAACCATCAGAAATGAAGAAGAAAATTTCTCTCTCCAAAATGTTCAGACGGTTGTGGTTCAGGTAAGACTTGCTCCCCCTTTTCTTCCTACTTCTACATATTTGGTCAATCCTTTGCCTCAACCTATTGTAAAGAATCCTCGACTCATGGACCCTAAGTTGTCAGTTCTAAATAAGCCCCCTGCCATTTTTAATTTATCAAGTGATGCACCACCATGTTCTGAACAATAAGTATCCACTTTAGCTTCCATTGAATCCTTAATCACCCTATATAGGGCCCCCATAGATAAAACTAAGTCACCCATTCTACCTGTTACCCCAGGCCCATCCGTATTCAGACAAAAATTGTTTGTCTCATTTGTCACTCTTTTTACTTTGACTGGTATTTCTGGTGCCCAATCCTAATTTGGCATCCCACCATTCTCAATGATTAATCTCCCATTTCCTCCCCATAGGCCCATACATCTGAAGTTTCCTCTTCTATCACTCTTTTTTGTTTACATCCTGGTGCTTCTATGGTGGCACAAAGTATTGATACCCCATAGACTCTCTAGAAGAATTTTGATGTGACTAGGAAATCCCAACAAAATAGAAAGCATAAAAGAAGAAAGAAGAATGTCAAGTTGCCATTCGATAAGAAGATTCAAACATGTTTTAATGAAGAAATAAATTCTATGTGGATCACCACCATGAAGCCACTTGCAGCCTGACCTGAGGTACATATGCAAATGGAGGACTATGGTATTCAAGTAGTGAGTTTGCTTTTGAATGGGATCCATATGGGAGACAAGGTAGACCTGGCCAAGAACACTCAAAAGGTGGCATACCCAAATTATGAGTGTCTAGATCCAAAGTTGACAAAGCACGACAATGAGTTGTAAAATGTAAAAGAAATAGTGAACCATTTACAATTGGAACTCAAGGCCCCAAATGATGAACTGACCCACATACTGCAGGTGCAAGACCAACAAAATGAAGCAAAGGGATCTCTTGCAACACTGCAAGATGAGCGGATCAAACTTTACACTAAAATAGATAGGTTGAAAGGTGAACTTGTACTTGAGTGCCAACCTATTCTAGAGCACCAGCATGTTTGAGAAAAATATAAATAAGGAGCTAGATAATATCTAATCTCAAGCTTCTAATGATCTACAAAAGGCCCGAAAAGAGATCGAAAAATATGAAAGATGATAGACAAGCAGCCGAGGCTGCCTTGCATGCTTGAAATCAACAGACCGGAAATTTGGTTTCCAAGAAGGGAGAATCCCTTGAGAGGAGAGATCAAATAGATCAGCGATTGAAAGCAAAAAACCTACTCAAGTGGAAGAATAGTTAGTTGCTATGCAAAGGTCTGTGACCCTTCCAATAAAAAGAAAGTTAGTATCGACCTACTCAGAGTGAATCATTGTCTCCCTCATAATTCTGAAATGATGCTTACAATTCCTAAGGGATGCTCAAGGTTTAAGTGAAAAGGTTGGCCCGTTGGCCAACCAAAATCTTCTACAATATTCTCCTTGATTGGTCGAATCACATAATTTGATCTCTAAGCTCTGTGTGGTGATAGATTAGCCCTTGAGAAGTGCATGTATTATAGATTGGAGGGCTGCATCTAGTAAAGAGAGAAACTTTTCTTAATGCCATAAGGTGGAATCCAGGACAAAGAACAACTTGACAATTTTAAATAAGAGGGTCAATGAGATCAAGAAAAATTTTAGGATTCTGTACAATTATAGGTTGCCTCCCTTCGTTTTAGAAAATGCAGATGTATTATCAGTGGAGCAGATTAAAGAGGTCAAAAACAAGGTTTAGACTTATGGAGACCTTCCAAGATGGAGTTCAACACAAGTAATGAATGACATTGAGAATGAAGTTCTTTAACTTTCTCATCTTTACTATCACTTGGGAGTCATTTTAGTGAGATGGGAATTTTTTTCTTTCAAATAAGTCTCCGATTTGGATCAAGCATATAGATCCTTCTATAGCCTTTCCTGATAGACTAACGCAGATTGAGATTGATGCATTCCACCTTTTGTAAACTCCAATAATAACCAAAGGTCTAGGTTCATGACTGCACAAGAGACACCCCACTATGAGTCACGAGAACTGTGAAGGAAGAGTTTTCCTTTCCCTATTTTTGTTTTCGGGCTTTATTTTGGTCTTCAGGGTGATTTATGCATGAAGATGTTGTATTTCCAATAGACACACAATGTGCCATGTGGTCGTTGCACATGCTTTAATAGTCACTTTCCTCTAAGTCAGAAGTCAGACCATGTGTCTACTTGGTGGATGTTTTCTTGAGTCCACTTTTTGTGAATTTGAGATTATCCACTTGTGCGACATGTCATCCCTTTGTGCTATGAAGCTTTATCTTGGGATTTTTTATACAAAGTTTGTCGGAATGCATTTTTCCTTTTCCAAAGAAGGGATGTGATTCATTTTTTCCAAAGCCATTTGGGTTATCAACAAGACCTTTTCCAAATTGTCTTCCAGGACCAGAGCGATTACAAGGGCTACTCCTATTGAAATATCTAAATGATATAAATGTGGTAGTTGAAAGTTGATGAGCAGGATTCTAACGACCTAATAAAAGATCTAGACTCGGATTTCCAAGCTATTAGGCATGGACATCTGAGAGTCATTAATTCTGGATGAGGTAAAATTTATCTCCCTTCTGGCAGCTATATATTGATAATAGTACCACAATGAAGGAGTTCCTGAAGTTTTTTTTCATTGGAATTTTTTTTCTCAGTTTTCTTAGTTAGTAGGAATATTTTCTTTTAAAATTCTATAGAACACTACTTTACTGTGGCATGTTATGTTTATTTTATGATCAAACTATCATCGGATTGGAATTTGATCTTTGTTTTAAATTTCATTTATATTTGAATTATGACTTATTTTGAAGAAATATTTGAATTTGTGTGTGATATGGTCTTTGTCAGTATTTATCTCTTTATATCTTCATCTAGAATAAAACACTCTATCTTTCTTAATCTGAATAGTTTGGTTATCAGACTTCCATGAACTGTTTGTGTGTATGATAAAATTATTTTCTTTAGAGACTGGACTATGTCATTGGACTTCTCCATTTTATTTGTAGGGTTATTTTTTCTTCATGATATGTTATATTAGGAGGAGTGGTTTATGCTACTTTTTAAAAAAATTCTATTAATTATAGAACTTTTATGTTTGATTTGGTTCTTAACATGCACTTCCTATAGGTCGATTGAATGACAACACCTATGCTTATATTGAGCCTCTATTGTTCATTCTCCTCCCAAACATGAAGGAAAGTGGTGTTCTATGTCCTTCATGTCACTCATATAGGGAATTTTGTGTTATTGAATTATTGTAAAAGCATTGGCACATTACCATTTTTCATGTTTTTTTATTTACGTTTCTTTCTACTATTTTCCCAAACTCAAAGAAGAGTCGAATTTCTATAAAAATATTGGAGGTATTTAGTGAGGGGCATATTGTACCCCACTCATTGAATTTCTCATAAGACTATTGGAGAGGTGAAATCCTCGATGATCAACAAGAAAAAACTTCAAAATCATATAAAACAACTATAAATCACATAATCACTGCCAAAAATGATATATATATATACATAGCACTCAAAATAATAAGTGTCATAGTATAGTTTTACAATGTATCAATCCAAATGGATCTAACAGTCTCTATGATCATAATACAATGTCTACAAATATAAACATATCATTGAGAAGTGATACAAGTGCTCCTATGTGGAGTTTGAGGGGGTGACTATTGATGATGTACTCTCTCTACAGAAGGAGGCCTATTATACGGTCCTGCCATAGGTGGTCCCACCACATCATCTATACTTTGGGAGCGATTATGGGAATTGCTCTGAGAACTTCCATTGTGTGTCTATGAATAATTGGGAGCTCATCTCTTAGGCGGTACCTCTACCTCATAAATATCTCTATAGTACTTCTCCCTCTCACCAGCTCTAACTAACTCCCAAGTGTAGGCTACGGCTGGCCTAATGCATAAAGCCCTGAACTCAATGAACCTACCCTCTTTCTTGCCTCTAGGAAACTACCTAATCCATCTCTAGGTAGGCACTTTCTCTCTCCATCTAGATTGCATCATGCTCTACATTAACTTCCCTCACTCTCTCCTCCAAGGCCTCTACTCAATCTTGCATCTCTGCTAGACTAGGATCCCTAACACCCTCCTCATCCCATCATGGCCTCTCCCCCACCTCAACATCCCAATCGTCCACAACCCTATCCTGAATCTCCCTCTCATATTCTCCCATCACCTCCTCCTCCTCCTCATCACCATAGCATACCAATATACCAAGGACATCAATCTCCATCCCCTCCCCACCAGCCTCCTGCTCTACATGGTCCTCCCCTACAACCTCCTCAGCTACATGATCACCCCAATCTCTATCTCCCCTCCACCAAAATCAAACATAGGTGTACCTCTCCCTCACCCTCCTCCTCACACATGGGTGACAATCCATGTCCTCGACCACCTATCCTCCCTCATCGACCCTGTCGACCACCTCTCCCACCTCCCCTTCTACAATCATCACTTCCACCTCTACCAACTTTGTATCCTCTATTCCCTATCCCCTACCTCTCAACTAGATCCATCTAATCTAGATCTATATAGGGAATATGCATGTGCACTACCCACCAAGCATCATATGTTGCAGTAGTGCCTAGATCTAAAACTCCACCCCTGTAACCCCATTGCATAGGTTGTAAAGCATGAATCTTTACCTCTACTATAGCTACTAGGATCATTGGCCCCCATAATGGAACCTCTCTCAAAGACTGAGAAAAATCAGCTCGTCCCTAAGGCTCATCTTGGACCTCCCCAAAATATCTCAAAACCGGATCTAGAAAATATCTCTCAATGATGTGCACACTCGAGACAGTCCCACAAATCAAATATTGAGTCTACCTACAAAAGGGAAAATGCCTATCCTCATCCTACCATTGGGTACAATCCATATATGGTCTCCAAATGAACTGCACAAGTGTATCTAAATCATGCCTCCTGTAACCAGTGTCACCAACATGATGTTGGGTAATAGTCTTTGCACAATAAAAAAAATATGGTGATCTAGCATCTAGATCTTAGATCACTAGGGGACAAAACACACCAATGTGTTCCCACACCTAGATCATTAGCAAGGTATTCCCATATCTCATTGACTATGTGTCTCTATATGCAATATCATGTAAATAAAAATATAACATGGCTAATAAAGAGGGCCCCATGCATATACTACATGACACTCTAACATCGCCACCAACCTCTCCCCCCACCCAATAGGAAAACCGTGACTTCAATGGTTACGAAGAACAATAACAACAATCAATGTACATATCACGCAATCAATCCTCTCATATCTCTCAGCTAACACATGCCATCTAATCTCATAGTACTCAATGCCAAGTCATTTAATGTCATCATAAACATAGAATTGGGTGATCTCGCTGTATCCTCTCATCATACAATAATCTCTCACCACTAATGGGCAACCTAAAAATGGTATAGACATCCTCTAAAGTAATAGTTATCTCTTCATTAGGAAAATGAAAAGAGGAGATCTGAGAATTTCATCTCTCATAGAGATCTGTCAACATACCTTTGTTTTTCCAAATGGTGGGCATGGTGCAAACATGATGCAACCCTAATCTCCATGTCAAACATGTCTCAACACTTTTTAAATGGTCTCGCAGCTCAAAAGTGGTTGGCCTCGACTCTCAAATGTATATTGGATCTAATACAACTTGCAAATGCATCAAAATACTTTATGTCTGAAATACAAAACATTCAATTTTACATCACATGAATTTTCAAAAGTTTGACAGCCAAATGCATCATTTCAATATCAAATGTAGTGCATAATCTCAAATGTGTCATTACAATTTTCTGATCTGTTGCAAAAACGCAAATGCATTGTATAAACATGCATATGTGTTGTTTTACTTCAAATGCATCACAGAACCAATCATTCCTATTTAGCAGGCATATGCATCATTTGTTTACAAATGTGTTGCATTATTACTATCCTACCGACCACTCAAATGCAATGCAATAAAAACAATGAGTTGCACCAACCAACATGCAACACTTCCAATAACACATGTGATGCAATCCTACACATGCAGTGAAAACTAAAACAAATGTGTTGATTCCCTAAATGATCCAATATTGAGATTTTAATCTTTAGATGATTATATTCAAAAATATTGTGTGGAAATATTATCATGGTATGATTTATATATTTAGTTGACATAGATTAATATTTTATTTCTATCAAATATTAGTTCAAGTGGTTCTTTTTAGTGGGTACATATTTTTCTTCCAACTTTAGTATATTAGGGTGACAACTCGATAGGTATCTTAGCATTGTTTTATGAATAACATATCGCATACTTGGATGGAAAAATTAATGATATTTGTATCCTTTATTATGAGAAGCCAATAATAGTTATTGTCCCATCACATTTGTATTTAAATCTTCTTCTTCATTTGTTTTCACATAGTCTTTGATTATCACCTTTTTCATTGATTAGGATTTGTTAGCAAGAAATTTGAGGGATATAGATCAAAATTCTATTATGAAAAGATCTTTTCTAGTTGTTTTCTATAACCATAGAGTAGGTTAAACTAAGGTGATTCAATAAGGTATTCCTTATCAAAGATTAGTTTTAAATCAGTGTAAATTGTACACAAAGAAAATATGGATCAAAATTTAAAATTTCTTATATTAATTATATCAATAAGCATTCATTACTTTTTTTATATCTCCATTATAGTCAATCTCATACTAAGTTATATTCTACCTTCTAATTATGTATCCTTCCTACTTCAAAATACTAGTGAATATATCTTCTTACACACTATATCCCTAAAGTACATTATATCTTCCTAATTGTATATTCTAGAATATTTTTGTACTTAGTTATTGCAAACCTCAGTACTAGTGTATGCATATATATTTTGGCTAACACCATCCCTTCCTCGAGACCATGAATTTTCCTCAAGTCATTTTTTCTTAGAATATTGATGACACTATTCTAGTCTTGCTCCATTAACATAAAAATATAGACTTGTAGGTAGTGTATTATTTTCTTGGTTAAGATTCTACCCATTTGGTTAGGTAGTCAAATCTACTAAAAATCAATAAGGCCAGTGAAACCAATTCACAAATTTTCAAATGGATTTTAGGCTAATTTTGATTGGAGATGCATATCATCATGTTCTATAGTACACCTAGTTCTTTGTAAAATATTTTTATTTACTCACGTACTCTTTGTTTTCCTTGTATATATTAGGCCATCATAATCCAAATAATAGAATATTTAAAGTTGTAGCATCCCCATAGTTATGTCGACTAGCAAGTTGCCCATGTGTTTCCCTAAAATTTTACTTTCTTTCATATTGTAGACATGCAAAATCAACATTATTGATTAACATCATATTTGATCACTTTCTTCTTAATTAATTAAATCAAATTAATTAATTAATCTCCTAAAGTCTCTTTATTTAATTAAATCACATGTATTTAATTAAATGATTAATATTCATTTTCCTCTCATTTGATTTAAAACAAATCCAAAAATGTAAACCAAATGTCACACCAACTAATCACTAGATTAATTAGTCAAATCCTTGATTAATGCTAAGCCTAACCCATGTCCCATCCTCTAACTTTTCCCACTTGCACAATAAATCATTTAATTTGATTTATTAAAAGCCTTATTTTCCTTAGAAGGCATATTCCCAATGAATATGCCCTCATTAACTCCCCTTGTTTGACTTTTATGTCCAAAAAAATTTCCCCCCAATCCTTCAACTACATGCATTTAATGCCATTTTCAAATTTCAAATGGGCACATTGGCCAAAAATTGCACAGTCATGGGCCAATCACATTGTGATAAGTGGATCTCTCCTATTTGTTGGGGATTAGTCCCACATTCTTAAATTTGGCCTCCCCTCTCTTCAATTTCACCTATAAGTTCAAGGCTTCTCTCCCTCAAACACACAACAAAATCTCATGCAAAGTTACTCTCTACATTTGAGAACTAATTTTTCTCTTCATCATAACATATCTTTCATTACTTAGTTTGGAAAGGATTGGGAAAGGTCTCCTTCACATACTCAAGGAGCACCACTCCACCATATAATAGGTATACTTCATGTCTTGTTTACATGCTTGGATTAATTTTGTCATTTGTTTGTATTTTGAAGCATGTGGTAATATTTTATGAGGATATTAGAGTTGTGCTTGGTTATTCTAATAATGCTAACAAGGTGTTTGTATTAGATTTTTACTAACCATTTACAGATTTTGGTATCCACAAAATGGCGCTAGAAGGAGGGCCACGAAAAAATAATCATTTTTTAAAATTTTTGATAATATTGTGAGTTACGGAAGTAATGCATACATATGGTGTTAGAAGAATGCTCAAAACTGATAATATTGTGAGTTTCGGAAGTAATGCATCTAGGTGGTGGGTCAGTTAAGTTTATCCCTTGTTTGCATATAGCCCCATCCTCTCTTTTTTAATGTTTCTGTCTAGTTTGGTTATTCTCTGTAGGGCTGCAGACAAGTAAAACATTTGGTTCTTTTAGAAGACATTACCCACCTTCTTAACACATACATCCCATAATTTTTAGGTGGGTATGCACTATTTTGCACTATCGAGTCATTGACAATATAGATTTTGATGCTAGAAATGTATAGTGTGAATAGCAAGGCGCATATTAAGAGTATCCCATTTTTGTGTTAGAGAAGGATTTGACTGAAATGTTGATTGAATTCTCTTACATATATGTGTTCCTACTTTACCACTTTTAGTTGTAGAGAACCAATCTTTTGTCACTGGACAGAATATCAACTTACACAATATGGGTTCCCTCTTTCTGCAAGATACAATTTTTTGTACAAAGAAAGGATTTGATTGCTTTTTTCTGTTTTTTATCTAGTATCTCGTGAATATTGAAGATGTGTGGTTTTTGTTTCAAAATATTTTACTCTAAAGCCAATTGGACTCTCATATATGTGTGTCTTACTATGTTGATATATCAAGTTGATGACTGCTTTTGAGGTTGGAGAAGAATAACAATTGATAGAACATTGGGATTGGTATTACCTCAAGATGACAGTTGTTTTTTTTGGCTTTTTGAGATTAGCGGAAACATAAAAAGTATCTAGCAAGGGTATTGAATGAGATTTGTATGATTATGAGTGGTTAGTAGCTTTTAATATCCTTTGTAGTGAGATCTCTTGGCCACTCTTCCTCCATTTCAATGATATGGGAGAAACCGCGTAAGGGAAGAAATCTATGGGCTCTTTAATATAATCACACCTATTTGTACAAATGATCTTCCATGCATTGTTTATACCCATTTGTGCAGGATTTTAGATTATTCGCTTTCATGAAAAATAGTCATTGCAACAACTATCTATGTAATTGAGTGGAATGTAAGTATCTACAGGAAAAAAAAAATGAACCAGGTCAATGATAGGAGTTTGCAAGGTAAGTATCAGCTACCTCTACTTATTCATATAAGACAAATTTTTTATTTCCTCTCACCTTAATCTATACTAAAAGTGAGAGCATTCTGGATTCTTAATATCAATCTTGAGCATTTGTTTTGGATTCTTAAATTTTTTGACCAATGTTATTAATATTGCAATAGGCAACTCTTATTCTAAGTATGTACTTATAAAGAGCTCAGGTGAAATAAACAACCAACAACTTAATAAATTGGACCTACTGCCGCTTGAGTATTTTCTGATCTATTTTGATTTTTTTTCCTATTCTTTGTGTTTGACTAAAGTTGATGCAGACCTTGTATCTTTTTGGCTCTCACCTCTTTTGGAAAAAGCGGTTGAACAACCATTAAAAAATTGTCTTGACAATAGAGTTCGGGAGTTGTCTTTAATCTTGATGTGTTATAGTTGGCGGATGGGAGACGTCTGGAGTATCTCAATGACTAAATTTGAAGTATTGTCATGCCATGATCACTAGAGTACCTTACAAATTTCTTTTGTTATTATGCCCCTCAAGTCTAAGGCAGATATCATTGAGAAAAGCATATAGTATCCAAATCCATTAGATAGTTTGGTATTAATATTTTACTGAATTTGGAATCTATTTTGTCTCTGCTGCTATTTTATTACAACTGATGTATTAATAGGAAGTAACGAATTTCATCCAAAGATCTGGTACGTTGGTGAACATAGAACTGACACCATATATAGGTTTCAACTCGAGTTAATGATATAAGTGCACACAAGCATGGGGATGTTTCATATGTCTAAAGTTATAAAGCATCAAGTAGTTGTATCATTAAGTGAAAAACTTGAAACAACCAACAAGCAAATGAATGTCATAGCATTAATGATAAAACATTCTTCACAAAGGAATTTTTGTTCTGCTACCTCGATACCCCATCAAATCATCTTGTCAGGGGGACCCTAGTTAGAGTCAAATGTAGGCTCACACTTATACCCTGTACTGGCTGCAAGTTGGTAGAGGTCACGGACTTTGGCTCACACCTAACAAATGCATTTACTTGAAAGTTTTTCTAAGCCTTTTTAATAAATCCTTTTGTGCAGGTTCTTCCATTATAGAGTTCTAATAAAAGGATGTGGAATTTGAATTTACGTTGTCAATCACATTTATTATCTTTACACTTGCCAATTGCTTTGTCTTGAAATCCTTTTTAGCTGAGTTTACGCCTGCCTATTGCATCTACCTACCATTATGCCTCAATGGACGTTTACACCCTGTACCAAAAATACAAATCTTTGCATGCGTTTTTTGTCAAAAAATATTCATTGTTTCCATACTTCAAAAATGTTGGAGCTAACTTGGGATTTGGGAAAATCGAGGAAGTAGTGAATGTGAAAGGAATTTACTTTTGGAAGGAGTTGGTGTTGAAATGGGTTGTTTTCCATGCTTTGGATCTTAAAAAGGGAATAAATGCAATTCAGCTATATTCATTTTTTACTTACATTCTCTTTTAAGAAACTTCTTTTGTTAGATTTATAACAATATCAATCTTGATAGAAGTTCTTAAGAATGTTCATTATGATCAATTTTAGGAATTTTACTGGTTAGATGTTTTATGAAATAATTTATCAATAATTAAATATGAATTGTTTCAAAACAAACATTTCCACATTCACAATTAGGATAAATGATGTCAAAGTCATGTGAATTTATTAGCTTGTTATTGGTTTCTTGTAGATGTGACCATTATATTTGAAAATGAATCCATTATATCATCATACTTCTTACTTGTGATAACCTTGTAATGTTTTATAATTTGACATCAAGGTTGGCATCGGGAGACAACGATAAAAATTTTTTTGCTCTCACATTGAAATTAAAAAACGCAAGTAAAATCTTGGAGTTAAAGAGGATTGAAGCACTAAAATTCAGAGTTGAACAAAGGAAAATGAAACAGAGTTTGAGAAATTTTGAAATTAAGACTTGAAAAGCATTTTTTAATGCTTGTGGTTATAATCCAAGGCTCCAATTCATGCTTTAGTTTTCTGTTTTGAACCAAGTCAATTTTCAATTCGGGCTTAAAACCAATCAATGACTTTATTTTTTTCAAAATTTGGATTAAAATTGAACATTAGAAACCTACTAAATTTCAGTTTGGGTTCTAAAAATTTGACAAACAACTCTCATGTCTCATTTTGGTGCTTTAAAATGAATCAAAATCATTGCTTTTATGGTCTAAAATGAACAAGTATTTTTCATTCTTTGCAATCTTCTTCACAAATTAATATCATTTAAAAGGTGTATACGCTTCTCTCGCACTTCGTGATGATCTTGAGAATCAAAAGTCTTTTCATGATATTAAGTTTTAAAAAAATATTTCCTTCACACTTTGATTTGGGATCTAAAACTGAACAAAACATCTTGTGAGTTTGAATAAACCTTTTGCATGTGTTCTCCCTTTGTTTCTAAATGAAGGTTGATTGAACTACAAATATGTTTGCTTGTTTTTGTTTATCTTAGAGGGCCTATCTTGTGGGAAAAACTACTTACCCAACGGAATGACCCAACCGGTAACACACTAAAGCCAAGTGTATTTCGAGCCTGGATATAAAAGTGGGTACTGGAACAAAATCCAGTATCACATGGTTGGCTTCGACGAGAAGGGTAGAAATGGTCTCTCGCCGCATGGGTCAATCTCCATGAATGGAAAGTATGAACTAAAACCCCTTGTTTAGCAAAGGCTAGAATCCTATCCATTTGCTAGTGAAAAAGGTCATGTCCTTTGAAGCCGCCCCACATATACATGTGATTATGTTGTAGAGATGAAAAGTATACCATGGGATATTCATGGGTATTGATGCTTGGTTGACTCGAGAAGTGAGTGCACTATAAGGGGGAGCCTGTGTGGTCAAGCATCTAATCATCTACACTGAATATGTGTAGCTAGATTTATCCAAGTGGGAACCCAATAAATATTGTCTTTTCAGCCTAGGGTTGTGTGTTTTATTTCAATGAAAAGACATTGCTTGGTCCTCAAAAAACTCTAGAAACAAACATTCAACAATAATTTCAGAATTTCAAACCCTTTGGAGGAAACAAATATCCTTTGACGAATCTAAGTGCTCTTGCTTGCCATAGGGATTATATCCTTAGAGGTTTCTAAAGTACTTAGGTTTAATCATCATTTGTTTTAGAAAAAAGAAACTTAGGGAAATGTGTTCTTGAAACCTTGATTTTCACATAATGGAACTTGTGGAATGAAAAGGAATTGAGATACAAACATTTAATTTGAAACTTTAATTAAATAACTAGTTGTTGTAAAAAGAATTCATTCAGTAAAGATAAAGACAATTAACTCCACACATGTGTTCTCTGAAATGATTTCCCGCAAGATCAAAATATGGAAACCCAAGTTCAAAAGTCTTAGTTTGAAAGCTCACGAGGAGCATCTTGAAATACTTCTCAAAGTTAGAGAATGGTTGGTTTACAACTTTTACAAGAAATCTTCAAGAAACAACAATGACTTGTATGAGTTCTATTATCAACAAAATCCTGAGCTTTTTGAAAGGTTTTCTTTTCTCACATAGAAACTCAAGCGTGTTCTTGAAAAATGAGGTCTTGTAAGAAGAATTATTATCTAGGTCAAGTCTAGGGTCAAAATCAATCACTCTCATTCACCTCTCAACCATCAAAATCAGTCAAAAATTATTCACCAACAACTCTTGGAAACTTTCAAAACATCATTTATGCTAAGATTTTAGACGAAATCAAATCACTTTGTTTGATTAACACACCTAGTCAAACCATCATCTTGTGGATGATTTTTCTCTAGGATAACACAACTTCCTAGGGTTTGCAAGTTCATTATCAACTTTGTTTGACTTAACACACTTAGCCGAATTATCAAATTATCACCTCGTTTGACTTAACACACTTAGTCGAACCGTCCTCTTATGTACAAGTTTACTCTAGAATAAAACAACTTCCTAAGATTTATAAGTGTATTTATCACTCTTGTTTGACTTAACAGACTTAGTCAAATTGTCAATCCATCACAATCAATCAATTCAATCCCTAAAAGTTTAGCATTTCCCTCAAAGGTTCCTTAAGAGTTCTGTTGGTGTTTTTTTCTCACATAGGATTTGCAATTCTCTAAGAGGTAGCCAACTAATGAGATCTAGTCAAAGACTAACATCTCCTACACTTTTGGCTTTGTGAGACCAAGGTGAGTAAACCTCCATGTGTTCATAAGATTGTTCTATGAATGGTAAAAATATTTCTTCTTACAGATGCAGTCCACACACATGCAATCAAACAACAATTACCTTGGTTGTGGCAAAACCCAAGAATAATAACAGATGTCTCAAAGAAACGAGACTGAAACTTATCATAAGATTTATATCTCAAAACAGATAGCATTTGATATTTGTTAAGATGTTTAGATATTGAATCACCATGCTTATTGCCACAATCCTACATTTGAAATAATTTTAGAGACACTATCCAATTCCTCATTCATTGGGCGGGAGTCATATAAAACATAATTCAAATATTATGAACTTATCATCATAATGCTTTGCTACTATGAGATCTTTTAGTATATTAAAACAATACTCCTTAGTGAATCTTGAGCATATGATCATAAACATGCAATTTTTTCTCAAGCATTTGATTAACTCGTTAAGTTAAAGAAGGAGAACAAATTACACTTTCAAATACAACATTGAAACTGAATGAAAAAACCCTTGATAAATCCATTCATAATCCATGACACATACATAGGAGAGAAAATTGTCTTAATTCTTTTAGATTTCTTACGATATCACTAATTACTAAAGTATAACATACTTATTTCATAGTATTCCCAACCCAAAATAATTTCCTAAATAATACCTTCAAAATCGTGTAGTAAAACTAACTATACATACTCAGAACCTTATGGATCCAAAATCTAGACCCTAACAATGAGCCGTTTAATCTCCTTTATAGGACAGGAGAGCAACAAAGCATTAGGCTACATTGTTAATTTCAAAATTAAATTTCGTTTAGAATGAAATTTGAATTCACATTCCTCATCATTGGATAGCAAGGTGCATAATCTGAGGAATCAAAAAATGGTTACACTATAACCAGTTGGAGAAAAACAAAAGAGTGTGTTGAGCACGTACACGTCCACATCAACAAGATGAAAAACCAAAAAAAACACCACCCAGCAGACCCAACACAAGCAACCACTATGTAGACACATGGCCCCGGTACAAGCGACCGCTCCAAGTTCTCAACTAAGTCAAAAGTAGAACTACCTTCTTTCCTCTAGCCACCTCAATGCCACATCCAACAACTTCACCCAATACTAGTGCAGTTTTTGGTTCGATTGCAAGAACTTCCTCGTTCACTTCCATGAGCTTAGTCAAAGCCACCAGGTAACACAGGTAATCCGAGTCAGTATCAAACCCATTATCATTAGAATCTAATGAAATTAACACAAGGGATGCACAATGCTCTGGCCTTTTTCTAGCACCTTTAGTAGTGACCTCAGGTGTTCTAGGAGCAGGTTGCTCCTTCCCAATTACCGACCTCTCAGCTGCTACTTGGGCACTCCTGTGCCCTACAAATTTATCCATTGAAGAAATAGCTTCATAGAATACAAGATAATAGCCACCACCTGCAAATAAAACAACTCAAAAATGCAATGGTAACACCGGGTAACTTTAGCAAGCACTTATAGAGTTATTGGTGCAAGGGACATTGATTGCATTTTTACAACATGAGTATTTGAGCCATAGGTGGCTGACGTAGCCACTGTAATTGTTTCTATCAGGAGGGCATCGTTCGCAAGCTAGAGAAAATCCTCTGAAATGCTCGAGCCATTAATAAAATAAACTTTAGAGTGTGAAAGCTCATCACACAGATGATTAGTAATTTCTTTGAAACTATATAGTTGATGCTGAATAGACTTGGCAAGTCGTATGACTCAGATTGAGTCAATCGAGCATTGAAAATACACCTCAATGCCTTGAAAAAACCATAGCCAATCAAAACCCATGAAAATAGGAGGTCGCAACCAAACAATTGGTCCCATTTAGCCCTGTCACTCCAAGAACCAGGCCATGTTTAGCCCTTTTGTAGACCTCGTAGTACTTTTGAGACATTTAAAATGCTCGTGCGAGGTCTTCAATGGAGAATTATTATTTACTTTGTAATTAAAACCCTCGCTGGTGAAAAGATGGCCACTTGTCATCATTGGCACCTTGGTAAAAAACCTCACCCCTCCATACATGCCAGATGGTAGCATCTCGTAGAGCTTGCACCTCTTAGTGATATCAACAGGAAAACCTGTGAGGTTTGCAAGAAATGGTCCAGATGAAAACCCACGACCAGACGGTTAGCCAAACAACATGCACAAACATTAGAATATTCAGGTGGGACTAGCTAGTACAACCTTTGGCGGTATAAAATTTTAAAACTCGATGGCGAAAAAAGATCGACAGGCTGGGTGAAAGGGGTCGGGAAGAGCACAAAGAAAATGGCTCAACCGGATCACTTAAGTGACCGGTTACCTTCAGTAGCAAGTCATCGTTGAAACATAACAAGAGGGTTTAAAAATTTGATAATTCACATCACCCTAAGTAACTTTAAACCCTAAAACCCTATCCTCCTTCATTCAAAATTTAAAAGTCCCATCAGTGCCTCCGACTGGGGATGTATGCCCCATGCAGGCATAGCAAGAATCTAGAATCTCTGGTTTCACAGACCATATTACTAAATTACACAAGTGCCTTGACAAACATTTCACCTTTCTTTGTCAATTGGACTTGTGCACTACCCACT
Organism: Sequoiadendron giganteum; assembly: GCA_007115665.2. Lineage (NCBI taxonomy): Eukaryota > Viridiplantae > Streptophyta > Pinopsida > Cupressales > Cupressaceae > Sequoiadendron > Sequoiadendron giganteum. The sequence continues at coordinate 322,623,699 of CM021104.1, forward strand.
TGGTGGCCCCAGGCCACCTGACAAGAGAAATCAAAATTTGCCCCTATCAAAAACAAAATTCTCGGTCACCTAGAGGAAACCAAGTCTACAAAATTTACACTTTGATGCTTCAAAAATAATAGGATAATGAATATGTCTAGAAGTGTCATAATGTTTATCTATACTCCCCTACATCAATTCAGTCAATGTCCTATTCCAAAACATTAAAAGTAGGATATGACCATGATAACATTTCACCTTACTCTGCCCTTGGTCATAAGTCATAAAATGCTGGCCTGATTGAACTGAGAAGTGGAAGTATCATCATCAATTTGCACATTCTAGCATCATCATCAATTTGCACATCAAAATGAAAATTTTTATATAAAATTATTTGCTTATTATCCATACTTCTATTGCTCAAAATAGGTGATACACAACTCAGGGAATCCCCACCCTAGAATTTCCCAAATAAGTTTGGTTGCCAACACTTGAATTCCATCAATTTGGGATACATCCTAGCATCACAAATATCTATAGTACTAGTTACATCATTCTCCAGGGAATGTGTAAACACATTCATTTCAAGCCTCTCAATGTACACCTTCTCCTGTATTTCTTCATTTATTCTTAAATGAAAACCCTCAAAGATAGAGTCAAATACATCAATTTCAAACTGGTCAAAAGAGAAAGAGCAATATGCACTGGCCTTCTTGTACTCAACATTACCTGTTGTATGTGTTAATTTATATGTGAAAATTTTGACACAAGCTGAAAAAATTTCACCGAAAATATCAATGTCATTTTCATTATAAGCTAAAAAATTTTCACCGACAATATCAATGATAGAAGGTAACAACATACCCATCTCAACTTCACAAAAGCAGTTAGGAAAAACAATAGTACTAATACTTTCATCAATATGTTGGTTGTCTTTAGTACTATTCTCTTGCTCACATACTTCATTGTCCTCAGATTCCTCAACATTTATAGAATAGGCTTATTCCATTGCCAATATACCTGGAGTATACTCTAAATATTTATCATTTGAAAAATGTTCCTTCTCTTGGAAACAAGTAAGAACATGAGGTTCTACATTTCAATACAACTCTAGTGAAAAGACAAACCTAGTTTCATCCTCAATACTACAACCACTACCTCTGAAATCACAATCACTATCTTGTAACAAAATCTCAGTGACATGAGTACTAAAATCAAGATTAGGAGACACAATAGGTGTCTCACATAATCCTCCATTATTTTTCCCCTCAAACTCCTCTGTAGTCATCCAACTTCCTTCAAAAAAGAAAACGTTATCTTCATTTTGTGTAGATACATTCTTGGCTAATTCTACAATTTCTATCCACTGAATGACTTGGGCCAAATTAGTAGGTTTCACTTCTTCTGGTAAAGCACTTAGCCCTACTTCATAAAGTTCACAAAATAAATCAATGCATTCATAGTCATTAGGTCTATGACTTCTAGGAATTTGTATCAAGACTTCTAAAAATCTCAAAAAAAACTCATATGGCGATTCCCTCTCTTGCCTCTTCATTCAATACGATTCTGGTACAAGAGAAGTTTGATCAACATCATTCAAACTAGATTGGATTTCAACTTGGATCTCATTATTATCACACTGCAATGGTGAAGAAATAATAGTTTTAAAAATACCCTTATCATAATTAGTGCTTTGAGTAACCTCCTCTGACATTTAACTAGTACTAGGTAGGCTAGGGTAATCAATACTTGCAGCAAGATACCCCTTCATCATTGAGTATTTCATATTGTTTTCAATTTCCATAGCCATTTGATATGCTTGGTACATGTTTGTAGGTTCTTTATCTCTTAGTAAGTAACCCATCCTTTTGTCAAAAGCACCAAGATATACAACTAAGCATTCAGCCTCACTCGGTCTTATTTCTTTAGGGATTTCTCTTAAAGCTTTTGAAAAATTGAGATTAAAATATGGTATTAGCTCCTCTTCTTTTATGTGAGTTCCCATAAAACCTTTTCTTAATACATTGGGATTGATTTGTTCACCAAATTGTTCCATAAAAACTATCACCAACTGATTCCATGAGTTAACAGAATAGGTAGGTAAATAGGAAAACCAATCCCTGGCATCACCCTTCAAGGATTGCACAAAAAGCTTCATGACAACATCCTCACGACTAAATTCATAATCCCCCATTACATCTACAAAATGTTGTAAATGCTTAGAGGCTGATTATGCACTTTGGCCTGTATATTTAGGCAAATACTTCCTAATCTTCTTAGGAATTGGATTAGGGTAACCACTGACATCATTGAAAATAAAAGGCATATACCTTTGAGTTACAAAACATCCCGAAGGGCTTAATTCAACTTGTTCTCTTTGCTTAGTTATGTCTTTTTTCACATATGGGAAATCACTTATACCCATTTCAAATTTCATCATCAGTATATATTTATCAAACATTTTATTTACTATCACAACCATGATTCTATTAGTGACTACAAATAGTATTCCTGGCTTTCCAAGGTATGATGCAACATAAACATTATTTCATATGACCTTATACATATTGCATCGTAAAAAGTATGGAAAAACTAATCATTGTTCCTTTCTTGATGCTAGACATCTAGTTTGGAACCATCTGCATCCTTAATTACAAACACCCATCACAATTAAAAATAGTGAACTGTTTAGTTTTGATTAAATACCTAGTAATTTTTTTGTTTTGGCAGCATGTATTAAATTCTTCTTTCTGACTGTAAATATCACAGATCTAGGACTATTTCTTCATTCATCAACTTGTTCTTCAAACAGAGTCGCCACCTCTTCAAGAAAGGACTATATTAGAAGAAATATGAAATTCCTTTCAAAGCTTGTCAGATTCTAGGTTTTTACCCACAACAAAGTCACACCATGCCGCTACCAATCTCTTACAAAACCACAATCACTTACCATCCAATTTTAACATTCAAATTCACATAACAAACAATTTTGGATAGCATATTTCAACCCTTGTGGTTCCTTGTTTCTCTTTTTCTTTTAAATTTCTTTGAAGTTCTCCCCAATAAAACCACCATTCATCTAATGATTCCATAACTCCTGAATCCTTTTCCAAAAGGATACCAAAGATCATAGGATTGTTAGATTCATTTCAACAACCTCTTCCATCTAAGGTTGAAAACATTCACTATGTAAATTTAGATAACAAAGTTGCAATATGACTCTATACCCATCTACAACTGGTAATTTAAAATTCCCCAGTAGAGTCTCCATTCTATTGGTGTTTTTTTCTCACATAGGATTTGCAATTCTCTAAGAGGTAGCCAACCTCTATTATAAAGCACTACAAAGGCTAGTGGCCAACTAACAAGATCTAGTCAAAGACTAACATCTCCTACACTTCTGGCTTTGTGAAACCAAGGTGGGTAAACCTCCATATGTTCATAAGATTGTTCTATGACTACTAAAAATACTTATTCTTATAGATGTAGTCCCCACACATGCAATCAGACAACAATTACCTTGGTTGTGCAAAAACCCAAGAATAATAACAGATGTCTCAAAGCAAAGAGACTAAAACTTATCTTAAGATTTATATCTCAAAAGAGATAGCATTTTCTATTTGTTAAGATGTTCAGATATTGAATCACCATGCTTAGATCCATAGTCCTACATCTGAAAGAATTTTACAGACACTATCCAATCCCTCATTCATTGGGTGGGAGTCATATAAAACATAATTCAAATATTATGAACTTATCATCATAATGCTTTGCTACTATGAGATCTTTCAGTATATTGAAAAAATACTCCTTAGTTAATCCTAAGCATATGATCATAAACATGCAATTTGTTTTCAAGCATTTGATTAACTCATTAAGTTAAAGCAAGAGAACAAGTTACACTTTCAAATACAACATTGAAACTGAATGAACAAACCCTTGATAAATCCATTCATAATCCATGACACATACACAAGAGAGAAAATTGTCTTAATTCTTTTAGATTTCTTTCGATATCACTAATTACTAAAGTATAACATACTTATTTCATAGTATTCCCAACCCAAAATAATTTCCTAAATAATACCTTCAAAATCGTGTAGTAAAACTAACTGTACATACTCAGAACCTTATGGATCCAAAATCTAGACCCTAACAATGAGTCGTTTAATCTCCTTTATAGGATAGGAGAGCAACAAAGCATTAGGCTACATTGTTAATTTCAAAATTGAATTTCATTTAGAATGAAATTCAAATTCACATTCCTCATCATTGGATAATAAGGTGCATAATCTGAGGAATCAAAAAATGGTTACACAGTAAGCGGTTGGAGAAAACCAAAAGAGTGTGCCAAGCACATGCACATCCACATCAACAAGCTAAAACACCAGAAAGAATACCACCCAGTAGACCCAACATGACCAACCAATAAGTAGACACATGGCCCCGGTACAAGCGACCGCTTCGAGTTCTCATCTCAGTCAAAAGTGGAACCGCCTTCTTTCCTCCAACCACATCAATTCCACATCCAACAACTTGACCCAATACTAGTGCAGTTTTTGGTTCGATTGCAAGGACCTCCTCATTAACTCCCATGAGCTCAGTCAAAGCCACTAGGTAACACCGATAATCAGAGTAAGTCTCGGACCCATTATCATTAGAATCTGATGAAATTAACATAGGGGATGCACAACGCTCTGGCCTTTTTCCAACACCTTTAGTAGTGACCTCAGGTAATCTGGGAGCAAGTTGCTCCTTCCCAACTAGCGACCTCCCGACTGCTACTCAGGAACTCACATGCCCTATAGATTTATCCATTGAAGAAATAGCTTCACATAATACAAAAGAATAGCCACTGCCTGCAAACAAAATAAATAAAAAATGCAATGGTAACACTAGGTAACTTTAGCGAGCACTTATAGAGTTATTGGTGCAAGGGACATTGATTGAATTTTTGCAACACGAGTATTTGAGTCGTAGGTGGCTTACATAGCCACCATAATTTTTTCTATTAGGAGGGCATCGTTCGCACGCTAGAGAAAATTCCCTAAAACACTCGAGCCATTAATAAAATAAGCTTTAGAGTGTGAAAGCTTGTCACATAGATGATTAGTAATTTCTTTGAAACTGTACCGTTGATGCTGAATGGACTTGGCAAGTCGGATGACTCAGATTGATTCAATCGAGCATTGAAAATCCACCTCAGCACCTTGAAAAAACCATGGCAAATCAAAACCCATGAAAATAGGAGGTCGCAATTGGACAGTGGGTCCCATTTAGCCCTGTCACTCCAAGAACCAGGCCACGTGTCACCCTTTCGTAGACCTCATAGTAATTTTGAGACATTTTCTATGCTTGTGTGAGGTCTACGAGGGAGAATTATTATTAACCTCGTAATTAAAACCCTTGCTAGTGAAAAGATGACCACTTGTCATCGTTGGCACCTTAGGAAAAAACCTCGCCCCTCCGTACATGCTAGGTGGTGGCATCTCGCAGACCTTGCACCTCTGAGTGACATCAGCAGGAAAACTTGCGAGGTTTGTGAGAAATGTTCTAGATCAAAACCCACGATTGGATGGTTAGCGTAACAACATGCACAGACATTAGAATATTTAGGTTTGACCGGCCGGTACAACCCTTGGTGGTATAAAATTTTAAAGCCCGGTGGTGGAAAAAGGCCAACAAGCTAGGTGAAAGGGGTCGGTAAGAGCATGAAGGAAAGGGCTCAACCAGATCACTTAAGTGACTGGTTGCCTTTGGTAGCAAGTCACCATTGAAACGTAACAAGAGGGTTTCAAAATTTGATAATTCACATCACCTTGGGTAACTTTAAACCCTAAAACCCTAGCCTCCTTCCTTCAAAATTTAAAAGTCCCATCAAGTTCCATTCATCTATATCACCCATCTTTCATTTATCTCATCCCCCTCATCACTTTGGTCCTTCAATTATCCTAGCTTTTCACTTCTTTGAACCTAAGGTTTAGACCAATCTAAGGGGTTAGAGGTTCATATCTTGCAACCCTGAAAATTTATCTTAATTTTATGGTTCAAACTCGATCTCAGCACAAGAGGAATATGGAGCAAAACAAAGAAACATCCATTTCAAGTGATCTAAGTCAAACTAAAACAACATTCAATCTGAGGATAACAATCGAACTACCAATAAATCCTCCTCAAATGCCTCAAAGTTCTCAAGAGGAAGGTCATATTGAGGACATCAATAAAAATTGGATGACATGATCATAAATTACAGAAATAGTGCAAAATCATGAGAGCCACCGAATTGTCAATGCTATGCTGAAGTTGTACCCATCCCAATACATGTTAGAGTTAGCAAAAGAAGGGGCTAAACTCCCTTTTGAATTTGACATAAGAACTATTGTGGAGAGGTCTCACGGCATCGTTCCCTCACCCGCATCCATGCTTCCACTTCAAAACATCACTCAAGACATCCCCCAAGTCATATCATCTATCACTCCAACCCTATTGGTTGTTAACAAGGGAAGTGCCATGTTTCACAAACTCAAAAAACATCACCTTGTGAACAACCAAGGATTGAATGTAGGAACTACATCAGATCAATCCATCCTGGTCAATCCATTGTACCCTTACATCCCACTCACATTTCATGATCATACGAATTCATTGTCATTTCATGCAATGCAAAATTATCCTCTCGACATGAAAACTTCTCTCCCAATCTCACAAGGAGAAGGTGACTTGTTTGGCTTAGGGGAATCTTGGATCCATCATCATCACTTTCAAGGATTGTACCACCCATCTTTCCACCATTTCCACCCTTACCACTCACATCTACATCATCACTCTGGTTGGTTCTTCCTCCTCTTCTCGCCATCAACTATTCAAATCACAACACCTTATCAAATCCATCAACTGTGTCATTTGCATCACAACAAAAGATGTCAACCATCCAAACAACCGCAACAATCAATACATCTTCTATTCCTCAAAGCATGGTTTTGCAAGGACCAAGCACCTCAATTGAACCATTCATAGCTCGAACTCCCATCATTAACATGACTGTTTCACTCATCACATTAGTCAACATTCTTCTTAATCCACCACCATTACCACCAAGGAAAAATGCAACCAATTCATTCACCATGACATTGCAAGATGCTCGACAAGCTACCTAACAAAGGCACTCCAAAATCACCAAGCTGCACAATTAGCCGCTCAACAAGTACGAGCACAATTAGCAATGCAATAGACACAATAGGCTACACAAGCCCAGGCCTTGTTACAACAACAACAAGATGAACAAGCTACCCAAGTTGTGCAGGTAGCTCAAGCTGCTCAATCCACACAAACTGTGTAAGCCACACATGTTGCTCAGATTGCACAAGCAATCAAATAAGCACATGCTTAGCGACGAGCCCAATTCCAAGCTTAGAAAGCCCAAGCAGAAGCACAATACCAAGCACAATTCCAAGTGCAACAAGAAGTGTATTATCAAGCATTGCAAGACTACCAATTATAATAGCAATATGACCAAAAACAAGTGTTATTGGTGCAGCAGCAACAGGACCAATAACAGGTGTTGTTGGCTCAACAACAAGAGAAGGAATCACTTGCTCAACAAAGCTTGCAACAAAACCACATCAACATCCCATTTCTCAATCCCACACCCCAAATCATATTCAATCCACCTCCTGATCTGCAAGGTGATGTGATGACACATATCAAATTGCTCTTGCAGCAAGTTCTAGAACTTCAATCAGGGAAGAAATTCGGGAAATTGAGCAACATGTACCCTTATCTGTTTGAAAGAATCTTAGGAATGGTACCATTCCCAAAGGGATTTGAAATCCCTAAATTTGATAAGTATCACGGGATGGGAAACCCTGAAGATCACATCAAGGAGTTCCAAGTATATTAAATGGAAGTCGCCTACAATGACATGTATCTAATGTGACTATTCCCTCGAAGCTTGGTTGGTGATGCTATGGAATTTTTTTCTCATTTGCCTATGGTAAATAAAACATTTCAAGAAATCAAAGAAGATTTCCTCCAAAATTATGCATTCAACATTTTTGTGGATGTTAGTTTGGAAGAACTCTGGGTGCTCAAGAAGAGTAAGGGGGAATCATTCACCACCTTTCTCTAGCGATGGAGAGCTAAGGCCAATTGAAGCAAGTGGGCCATGCCAAAAGAGCAACAAGTATATACCATCATCGCCAATATAGGAAAATCATTGGTGTTCTATCTAAAGATTTAATGCATCACTATGTATGATCAACTAATCCCTAAGGTGCTCAATATTGAACAAGCTCTTGTTACACAAGGGGGCATGACCACTTATCATGAACATCAAGACAACTGCCTATCCACCAATTTCAATGATAAATCTCACACATGGGGGAAGAACCAAAATGTCACCAAGGATGGAGTAGTGGATGCCAAGGTTGTCATCAGCGCTCCCAAGAAAAACAATCAAATGTAGCATTGCCAACCACAGAACAACAACCAGAATAAAACACAAAAAAATGTGGTAAATCAGCAACCACCCCAAAATCAAATCAACAATCTCAATAATCAAGGAGGACCACCTCCACGAAACAAGTTCCCCCCCAAATGGAAATTCATAGCCCTTTGGGAGTCAATCGATTCCATCATGAAAAATTTGGTCAATGAGAACATCATCAAGGTCCTCACCCATGATAATTACAGTGAACCCTAGGTGAAGCCACCTTGGTACAATGAAAATATCCTATGTGATTATCATAAACTCAAGGGACACATGACTGCCAACTGTATGAAGTTGAAGAAAATTATCCAAGATCTCATTGAGGACAAGATCATCAATGTCGAAGAACTGAACGATAATAAAGTTTTGAAGATATACATGAATTTGGTGCCCAATCATAATCAAGGAAGTAATCGAGGAAATAACCAAGGGAAAAACAAAGGGAAGCAAAAGTATGCCAGTGTTAACCTTGTATATGAAGAGATTGTCACATGCATAGCCAAAATTGTCACTATCAATAGCGTCAGAGGAGCCAACAGTGATTGTGGAGTCACCACACGTAGTGGAAAGGTTACTATTGTAGGGGAATCATAGCCATCTAAGACCCCCATTTCAAATACAAAATCCATTCCCTATGATTATAGCGTCATCAACCAGCTAAAGAGAACCCCCACCCAAATCGTTATCATGGAATTATTGAAATTTTTTGTCGCCCATAGGAAAATCCTTGATGAAGCATTAGTTGCATCCACCATATCTACCACCCTTTATATAGAACAATTCTAGGCTATGGTAGGTAATATCATTACCTCAAATCTCCTCACCTTCTCTGATCAAGATTTCCCAACCCAACCATCTCACAATCGTGCACTTCACCTTCAAGTGTTGGTTCACAAAAATAAATTCAAAAGGGTCCTGGTGGATGGGGGTGCAGGCCTCAACATCTATTCGCTCAAACTCATAAAGAACTTGGGACTTTCTGAGGATTCCATTAAGAAGAACAAAACCATCACCATAAGAGCATACAATGATCAAGAAAGAGTGTCTCAAGGCACTATTAGAATTCCAATCCAAGTGGGGCCAACCACCATGGTAACCACATGTCAGGTCCTTGACCTCGACCTACCATACAACATCCTCCTAGGACACCTATGGATCCATGGAATAAAGATGGTTGCCTCAAAATTCCATCAATGCATCAAATTCCTATACTAGAATGAGGAGGTCACAATACATGGTGATCAAGAACCATTTTCCTATTGCGAAAACTTGGAAGCCAAGTTTTATAAAATCCCCCAAGTACCAAAAAAAGATGAAGGTCCATCTGGTTCATACATAGACCCATCTAACCTCACCTCCACTTCTGCGACAGAGACGCCCTCCATCCCCAACATATCCAACATCAAGGTAATGATCCAGGACAATAGGTGCGGAGACTACAAAATGAAGAATTCATTTGTTGTGGGAGAGTTACTACAATCTCCTAGGTTGCATGGGCAACCTTAGCCAGTTGAAACACCTATCTTCACTATTAGGGCAGATCCTTCTGGATTCTACCGTTGGGGGGATCTAAGTCGAGAAAATGTGGATGAGGGAGACATCTCAAACACGTTTTACCAAGATGAAAGACCCACCCCCACCCTACCCATGGATGAAAGTAACAGAGGGTTGCAAATGATGCTTGGTATGGGTTACAATAGAAATGAAAGCATTGGAAGAAAAAATGATGGATGGCTGGAGCCCATTGTTATAGAAAGAAGGATGAGAAACCTTGGTCTCAGATGTAACCCTCTGAGTATAACCATATGTGGCAAAGGTAACCCTAGTAGAGTAGTCAGGTCTCCCCCTCTGTTATCGGTAGTTGCTCTTCAACTACCAATATGCACAGGTCTCCCCCTAGATAATTTCACTTTTGATGTAATTGATGTTTGCACCAGTAGTGATGATGACGATACCATAACAGGCCTTCCCATGCTCTTCGAAAATTCCACTTTACTTATGATTAGTACCTCACCTGTTGAGTCAAACCAACAAACCCACAAAATCATCTTAGTGTACCCTCAATTCATTGACTATGACCAACAATGACCACCGGTTCTATACTTATTCAAAAATAGTGAGGCACTCTCAGAGTTCATGGGACTAAGGGATACAGTTCCATGCGGAGATCACAAATGTGGATTAAATATCATAGTGGAAACACAAGAATATTATGGGGAAACGATTGAGTCCTTCAGTCACAAAAGAAAAAGAACAACAATAAGCTCAGATTTATTGAGTGAAAACCACACTGTGACACTCTCTAACCACATAATAGTAAAAATAAAGGATGCATCTAATGGTGAAAACCTCTCTAAGGCACCATAAGATGAAGGATTCAATCTCCCCCTACTACAATGCATCAGGAGAAATCAACAATTTTCAAGGAAAAGTGTAATCCTGTCAACTTGGGAACGGAGGAAACACCATAGATCACCTTCTATGTTGAGTCACTTATGATAAAGGAACAAAAACTATTGGCTGCATTTCTAAAGGAAAGAAAGGTGAACTTTTCATGGACCTATGCCGATATGTTGGGTCTCCATCCGGATGTTGTAGTTCATCACTTGGTTGTTTACCTTGGAGCAAACCCAGTAAGAAAAAAATTAAGGAAAATGCACCATCAAACAGCCTTGCTAGTTAAGGTGGAGTTACAGAAACTCTTGGATGTTGGTTTGATACGCCCAATTGATTATCCATAATGGGTATCCAATATGGTGCCAATTTCAAAACCAAATGGGGGCATCTATATGTGCATTGACTTCAGAGACCTCAACAAAGAATGTCCCAAGGATGATTTTCCACTACCTAACATTGATATGATAGTGGACATGACATCTGGACATGAGATGCTATCACTGATGGATGGCTTCTCGAGGTATAACCAAATAATAATCGCAAAGGAGGACCATCATAATATGACATTTACATGTCCATGGGGCACCTACTACTAAAATATGATGTCGTTTGGGCTAAAAAATGCAGGGGCTACATATCAGAGGTCCATGAAACTAATCTTTGATGACATGATACACAAAACTATTGAAGATTATGTGGATGATATACTGGCCAAATCAAAGAAGAGACAAAATCACATAGCAGCCCTAAGTGCCATTTTCAACAGATTGGAGAAGTACAAGGTTAGGCTCAACCCCAAGAAATGTGTCTTTGGAGTACAATCAGGTAAACTTCTAGGATACATAGTATTGATGAGGGGAATAGAGGTGGATCTCGCAAAGGTTAAATCAATCCTTGAAATGGAAGCACCAAGGACACTAAAACAACTTAGAGGCTTGCAAGGCAGAATCTGATCCATTTAGAGGTTCATAGCGCAATTGGCAGACAAACAGATTGCATATTCACATGTACTCCACAAAGGAGTATCATACAAATGGGATGAAAAGTGCTAACATGCATTTAGAAAAATCAAAAGAATATCTACTCATGCCACTAGTATTAATGCCACCCATTACCGAAAAATCACTGATTTTATACATCTTAGCAAGAGCAGCAGCCCTTGGTGCTCTTTTAGCTCAACACAATGAAAATGGGATAGAACGGGCCATCTATTACATCAGCAGAACAATGGTAGGGCATGAGCTCAACTACACACCAATAGAAAAAGCTTTCCTAGCTATCGTGTTTGCAACCCAAAAGTTCAGACACTACATGTTAGCTCATCAAATCAAAATCATCGCCAAGATCGATCCCCTTAAATATCTATTGTCAAAGACAATTCTCACAGGAAGGATAGCTAAGTGGTTCATGATACTATCAAAACATGACATTGAATATGTGGAGAGAAAAGCAACCAAATGGCAAGTCATACCAAACCAACTGGCAGAAGCTCCAATCTATTTAGAGAATCCACTCATATCATAATTTCCAGATGAATGCATCTTTAATCTTAGCATAGCCGATCATTGGAAAATCTACTTCGATGACTCATACACACAACATGGATCAGGAGTCGATCTTTTCTTCATCACCCCACAAGGGGATTGTATCCCGAGATTCTACAAATTTTCATTCCCCGACACTAACAACATTGCAGAGTACAAGGCTTTAACCATAGGTGTCAAGATTGCGGCACAATGGTGGATCATGGCACTAAAAGTCTATGGGGATTCATAGCTAATTATCAACCAAGTCAACGATGAGTACCAAAATAAGGATGACAAGCTGACACCATACAAGAAGTTAGTAGAAAGCCTCAAGGAATCATTCATTGATATCACCTTTGAGCAGATACTAAAGGCTAATAAAAGAGTAGCTCACACCATGGCAACAATTGGATCCTTATTGGATATCCCTCACAATGTCTCAGAACATGAATTCTTGGTAGATCAGCTTCTCATATTGACTTTTGAGGTACTAGAGTTAGAATTTGTGTGTGAACTCATTTTTCTCGGTGATCCTTGGTATCATGACATCTATACCTACCTAAGAATAGGAGTCCTCCCAGCTGACATAACCCCAAACCTCAAATGAACATTCATCAAAAATTCCACCCGTTTTATCATCCTAGGAGAAACCCTCTATCGTAGGAGTATTGAAGGAATGTTGTTGCATTGCTTAAATCCTAAGGAAGCCCTAACTGCTTTGACTGAGGTACACAATGGCACTTGTGGTTCACACTTGAGAAGTATGACCTTGACCAAGAAATTGTTGAGAACTAGGTACTACTGGTCAACAATGGAAAGAGAGAGACAAGAATTTGTCAAGAAGTGTTTACAGTGTCAACAACATTGAGACCTTATCCATGCACTAGCTCAGGAACTGTATCCTATTGTTACACCATGGCAGTTTTCATAGTAAGGGCTTGATCTCATAGGAAAAATCACACCCACCTCATCCAATGGCTACAAATTCATCATCACTACCACAGAGTATTTCATTAAGTGGGTCGAAGCAATTCGAATGACCTACATAACCGAAAAGCAGATATTCAAGTTCATCCCGAACTATCTCATTTGTTGATATGGTGTCCCCCAATCCATTATATGTGACAATGGGACACCTTTCAAGAATCAGGATGTAAGTGACCTTTGCCACAAATTCAATATCCAACATGGCTTTTTCACTCCATATTACCTACAAGGCAATGGCCAAGCAGAAGCTACCAATAAAACTATCCTAAAAACTCTTAGGAAAACATTCAATGACTCTGGTCATGACTAGCATATGTAGCTAAATCCTACCTTATGGGCCTAACACACCAACATCTACATGCCAACAGGCGCCACCCCGTTCTCCTTGGTCTACAGATCAGAAGCCATCCTCCCAATCAATATTAAGCTTCTATCACTGAGAATATCATTGCAAAACCTCATCATAGATGAAGAATACAGGGTCTCACGACTGAATGAGCTGGAGTTATTAGATGAATGGTGCATGGATTCCCTCAACCATCTACAAGTCTATCAGAACCACCTAAATCATAGCTACAACAAGAAGATCTGGAGATGCACCTGCCAAGTCAGCAAACTTGTGTTGAAGGAAAACCAGAAGAACGTGTCAAATCAAGAAAGCAAAGGAAAATTTGAGTGCAATTGGTTGGGACCTTTCATCATCACAACAAACTATAAATCAGGGGCATATTAACTATCAACACCAGAAGGTGAGCCTCTATAGCAGCCCATGAACAACTGTCATCTCAAAAAGTTTTATACCTAGGAACTTGCAAGGTATAGAACCAAAAAATACAAAAAAATCAAAAAATGTCCTAAAAAAATGGTTACCTAGATGAAAACCTGGCAAACAGGCATCTTGGTGACAACAAGAAAAATACAAAAATACAAAAAACCAAAAAAATCAGAAAAATGATTGAAAACAGTAAAAGGAAAAAATCGTTCTCTAGTGAAAACCACTTTGATGGCACTTTGGACAAGTACCTTGATGAAAACCTGACAAACAGGCACCAAGCATAAATAAAGCACTCTCCATCCACTAGGATCTTCATGGCCTATTTTGTGAGCTCACTTATCCATAACATTTCATTTATCCTTCCATTGTCCATTTGCATCTGTACCATAGCCTGATCTTGCACTCGTATCATATCCCACCATAGTACTACTTGGCATATTCCTAAGGTCATCTTGTCCTGCCTTCATTGAAGTAGTCTATCGCACAATGCTAGGGGCATGTTCTTGTACCTACGTCGAATTAGATTTGTGTATATTCTCGTGATCTTCCTAAAACATCAAAAAGCCCAAAAGAATTTAAAAATCCATCAAAAATTCAAAAACATCCAAATCATTCAAAATCCAAAACAGCTCAAAAAGTCAGAAAAAATAAAAAAACAGAGTCATTGGCTGAACTATGTTGTCTCTGAGCTTGAACATAGGTAAGGTTGATATTTGATCATCACCTGAGACATTTTAGGTTAGTCCTTTAAGTGTCTTTCACAATGGCAATTTGTTGTCCATCTATTTCACATTTTAGGTTAGTCCTTTAGTTGTCTGTCGCAATGGCAATTCATTTGCCCATTTATCTTATCTTTGAGTCAAGTTTGTCATCAATCGAACTACGTGTTCTCTGTGTGTATAACATAGGCAATTCTAATCTATGGATCAACTCCCGAGACCCCTAGGATAGGTCTTTAAGTTAGTCTCTTCGTCATAAAACTCAAAAATACCAAAAACATTGAAAATCTCAAAAATACCAAAACATTTGTAAAACATCTCAAAATTCCAAAAACAACCTCAAAACATTTGAAAAAACCTAAAATGGTGCATCTGTCTCATCTCATTTTCACCTGTAGTAATCATCATTCCTAATAAAGCATAATCACTTTCATCCTTTGGTAAGTCAGTTATAAAAATTCTAGCAGGTTTAAAAGTGAATGCCTAATCATCAAAGTTCCAAGTCTAGATCAGTAAGTCAGCAAGTTGGTCAACTCAGAGTATCAATACCTTATCATCCAATCAATCTTATCAAAACCCTGATCGCAACATTTCCTAAGAATGTGACCTTGTGATGGACATTAGTGTCAGGTATCACCATAGTTTAGCCTTTGGCTAGTGGTACGAAGAACATTAGCTTGTTTGTTTACTTTATATTAGTCTTGTTTAGAATTATCTTATTTTGCACTCATTCCAACAACCTCTCGATGATGCCTAAACAAAACAGGTTTAGAGAAAAATGAATGGGGCAATGATCATTATCTTTTTATCTATTGTGCTTGTTGGATATTCTTGTAAAATAACTTTGTCATGCGTACTTTATTTTGTTTGTAGGAAGGATTTTTTAAGTGTCTTGTTGACCACATAAGAAGGTTTCCCTTTTTATTTTTTGGCCTAATATGTTAAGAATATCTAAATTGAATTCTGAATAAGGTTTTGTTTGTCAAGTGTGAACAATAGTACTCCTATCTTTTTACGAGTCAAAGTCCATCACACTAGGCACAACACCATCCTAGTTTTTAATACCTTGATGCATCACACCTATGTTTTTTATCAAACATAAAGAAGGGTATGCTCTTTATCTCTCCCATCCTTGGATAAGCAATATATCATCGTCATTCATTATCATATCCAATAAAGTCTTCATGACTAGTGGACTTGTTGGACTTCTACATCTTCTTGGATTTAAGGGTTCATCCCTCTCATTCTTCTATCTTCTTTCATGCTAACAATCCATCCATCCTACATCTCCACCTTCATCTTGCATATCATCATAAGACAACATCATCCATCTCACATAATCATATAAGATGTTTAAATAATATAGATTTGTTATTCTAAGCATCTTCTAAACATCTCATTTACATCATCACTATCATATAGATCATATAGTCTAGTCATCCATACATCCATTTTGAACCTCTTTGTCATGAGATCAACCTCAAATCGAATATTTTTTGCTCCATCTCTCGAGGGGGCAATGTACTAACATACTTCTTTTGCTAGGGTATCTGAAAAAATTAGATTTTTTTTTAGTTTCAATGTCAGCGGCATCATTCTTTGAACCAATCCAACATGTACATTTTCTCAAAGAGGGGAAAAGTGTAGACATGCAAAATCAACATTATTGATTAACATCATATTTGATCACTTTCTTCTTAATTAATTAATTAATCTCCTAAGGTCTCTTTATTTAATTAAATCACATGTATTTAATTAACTAATTAATATTTATTTTCCTCTCATTTGATTTAAAACAAATCCAAAAATGTAAACCAAATGTCACACCAACTAATCACTAGCTTAATTAGTCAAAGCCTTGATTAATGCTAAGCCTAACCCATGTCCCATCCTCTAGATTTTCCCACTTGCACAATAAATCATTTAATTTGATATATTAAAAGCCATATTTTCCTCACAAGGCATATTGCCAAGGAATATGCCCTCATTAACTCCCCTTGTTTGAATTTTTTGTCCAAACAAATTTCCCCCCCAATCCTTCAACTACATGCATTTAATGCCATTTTCAAATTTCAAATGGGCACATTGGCCAAAACTTGCACAGTCTTGGGCCAATCACCTTGTGACAAGTGGTTGTCTCCTATTTGTTGGGGATTAGTCCCACATTCTTCAATTTCACCTATCAGTTCAAGGCTTCTCTCCCTCAAACACACAACAAAATCTCATGCAAAGTTACTCTCTACATTTGAGAACTAATTTTTCTCTTCATCATATCATATATTTCATTACTTAATTTGGAAAGGATTGGTAAAGGGCTCCTTCACATCCTCAAGGAGCACCAATCCACCATAGAATAGGTATACTTCATGTCTTCTTTACATGCTTGGATTAGTTTTGTCATTCGTTCGTATTTTGAAGCATGTGGTATTATTTTATGAGGATATTGGAGTTGTGCTTGGTTATGCTAATCATGCTAACAAGGTTTCTAACAATGTGTGTGTATTCGAGTTTTACTAACCTTTTGTAGATCTTGGTATCCACACATACTCATAGATGACTCTTTGAAGTGTGTCATCTTTCCCTTTCTTATATAGGGCTCCTTTGACAAGGGTAAATGGTAATGATTTTTTTATTATTAGTTTTGTCTTGGATTTTCATGTCCAAAGGGTATGGTCTATTATAATGTAATTCAACAACATCATTTAGTTCCTCTTATACAACTATTATCTAAAAAAGGTATGTGCCAGGTAGGTCCTCTTCATTAACTTCATTGGGTTCCTCTCATGTATCAATGGTAGATAAATATTTGTGAAATTGATTAAATGTTTCCCTATTTTAGTATTTCAATAAAATTAAACTCGTGTACAATAACAAAACCCTTAAACACATACAAGCGTGTATCACTAGTTTGGTTAAGAGAAATTTTAGTGGTTTATCATCAATGTAGAATATAATTGGGGTAGATAATTGATAGTGCCAATTTTTTTGAGTGCATAGACTATTTCTAGGGCTTCTTTCTTAGTGGTGATATAGTTTATTTCTTCTTTGGATAGTTTCATGTTGTTGAATTCTACTAGGTGATCCTTGTTTCCTATAGGATGGGCTAATATTGCATCTATGCATATTCTGAATGTATCTACATGAACATTAAAGGGTACTAAATAGTCTATAAAAGTAATAATGGGTGCTTTGGCTATCTCTATTTAAGGATTTCAAAATATTTTTGACATTATTATGTCCATATGATTGTCTTATTGGTCATCTTTTTCCATTCTTCTAGGGGAAACTATACCGTCATATATCCTTTGATTAATTTATGGTGGTATTTGATGTAGCCAAAGAATGTCTTAACCTTTGGGGATGTTTTTGGTGGAGGTAGTGTTTGGATTAGATCCACTTTAATTAGATTAATCATTAATCAATTTTTATAGATAATGTGTGCTATCAATCTACCAAAAGTTACAAGAAAAATGCATTTCTTTTGATTTAATAAAATTTTCATACTCCTAATTTCTCAAATATGGTTCATAGGGCTTGAATGGGGTTCTTGACCAGCCCATGTATGCTACATTCATCTAGGCAAACTTTTAAGAATTCATGTATGAATTCTTTGAATGTATTGACCATGATCCTATTGAAGACAATTGGTGTATTTTTAAGGCCAAAGCATGATAGTATACATTAATTATACCCATTCTAGGAAAAAATTTATTATAGGCTGATGCTCCTCCAAGATATGGACTTGACAGTATCTAAATAATTTTTCAATAAATGAGTACACTTCTTTGGTAGCTACGAATTCCAATATTTATTCAGTAAATGGGGTAGGAAATGGGTTGTGAATGAATGTACTATTGAGTTCCAAAACATTTATACATATCTAGATTTCTCTGATCTAATTATCATGTGCCACAATTGATATGATCCATTCAATTCCTTCAACTAGTTTAATAATGCTTTCTACTAGCATCATACCAATTTATACCTTGAAATTTTCTTCATTTTGGGATTAAGGTGGTAAGGCGTTTTCTAGTATTTATTACCCTATCTTCTCATTTTATACCTTCCTTTTTGGTAAATGTTCATGTAAATAGTTTTTGACATTTTGTATATACTTAGTAATTGATGTTGCTAGGGAATAATCACAATATTCTCTAAGATTAGCTAATTTGCGGTTTCCTTCGTGACATATATGCTTTGTTCTTGTAATTGGAGGAGTTTTTTATAGTATTCCACTTTAATTATTGTTGGTTCTAGTTGTACTTCCCTCTCTCCTCCCACCTTGATTGAACTAGTTTTCAATTTGATGAACATCTTCCTCCTTTTGTATGGTGTAATATTATTTGGATATTGGTTTTGTATAGTTACCCATAAATTCTATTTTTTTCCATATTCCTTGGGTTTTATGGGGTGGTACTTTTGGTTGCTGAGCCTTATTGTGTATTCTAGAATTAGGGTGAATATAATCTTCTTAATTTTTCTTAGTGTTTTACAATTTTGTTTTTCCTCATAGGTCAAAAGCAAAATGTATGTACATGAAATCATGTTGAACTTCTTCCAAATTTTTAGTATCTACTCTTTTCTCTTGATTCATACACCAATTTTGTCTCACCAATGTTAGTTTCTAATAAAATAGTTGTATCTACGGGGAATGACTATATTCCTTATCTTTTTTCCATGTAATTACAAAAATGTGGAGGCGGTCTCGTGCACACCTTCCAACTATAATTTATCCTACCCTTCACAATGATCATAGACTAAGGAACCCTCAATTATGTAAACTAAGTTTATAGTGTTTTGTACCACATAAAAAACATATAAATTTAGATTTCTCTAACTAAATATGACCAATTTGACTAGATATGCAATTTAGATCATGGTGAACCAACTAATGTAATTAGAGTCTTTTGTATTACTTTAGATAAATGCCTTGATTAAATTCAAACACTTCCTTAAGAATTGAAGACATATATTCAAACACCTCTAACTAAACTTGGAAACCACATTTACCTAATGTTTAACTCAAAACTGACTATTTGACCAACTTCTTTGACTTAAAGTAAATCATTAATTAATGAATCACTACCAAACTTGATTAACTTTATGTAACTATACTGAGGCTTTTGTTTATTCTCATTATCCTCCTACAAGTATACCAATTAGTCTTCTAGACTCTACTTGTGTTAATCTAGAATCAAAGCATTTATCTTCTTTAGCTTTGAGCTAATATTATTATGTTGATAAATCTTAAATTCCAATATTGTGAAATTCATCTCTATATATTTATATTGAAATACATTATGTGGAAATATCATCATGGTATGGATAATATAGTCAAATACCATACATCAATGGGTGCTACCACAATAGTGGTTTACAATTTTTCAAAGGAACTGATTTTTGCTGAAATCACATATTTTTAGAAAATATAATGATTTAATCCTTTAAAAGTTCCATTTTAAGGATTCTAATTGAAGAGGGTTGTATCAAACCACATTAGATCAAAACCCCTTGGATAGAACCTCACTAGTTTTAAACCATACTGATAAATGAGTCTCCTTTACACCTATCCAAATATTGACTAAAAATCACTTTTAGTTTACCTTTTGGGAGATCAAATGAATTCATTTAAAATTTATTTGAAATTATTATGGTAGTCCTAAGAAAAAGCTATCCAATGAATATAATTTTAATATGTTTTTCTTTTATTATGTATTTGTTTTTTTAATTTTATTAAACATAGGTTTTCATCAAAAATGAAGGTCTATGTTCTGAATATGTGAAAAACTAACAAATTATTCAAAAAAAAAAAAAATTGTCCACCAAACATTGATGTCCTTGATCTAACAAAAAAATTATAATTTTGATATATACAAAAAAAGTTATGCATTATACGGTCACGCTATATTTGAATTATAATTGGTTTGACTTTGAAACTTGATTAAAGAAAAATAATTCAATAAAAAACTATCTAACCAAGTTGAAGCACTAGACATTGGAGTTAAAAAACTAAATTTGAAAGAATTAGAATTTTATCCTTCATGGAATAGAAGTTATGTGTTATATGGTGTGCGCCACATTTTTAAAATGTTGTTTTCTGAAAAAACTAGTTTTAATGGGAAATGGAAAAAGAAATGCAATCTGATTCCAAATAAATTGAAAAAATTATTTAAAAAATATATAGATAAAACTTGACAAGACTCTAGTTTGCATCATCTTCAAATTTCTCATGGTTTAGCCGTTATAGGTGCCCGAATGTGAAGATTTAGTTAAAAATAATAATTTTGATGTCTAGTTTGGCCAAAAATTATAAACCACTATTGTGGGATCACCCCAATATTATACCTAGATATCAATTATTACTTTGAGTGATATTTAGTAGCATGTACATAATTTCCTTTTAAATAAATTACTTGACATATTTGTTAGGGTTGTTTTGTGACCCCATCTTGCAAACTTGGATAAAATACTTCAGTATATTCAAATACTTCATGATGAAAAAGAATCATACTTATTTTACCATCACCTTTCTATTTAGATATTCTTCTTCATTTATTTCCACATGGTCTTGTCTTGTTATTTTTCTCTCGAATAGTCTTCTGCCTAATTTGATTGCATCAAACTTTAATATTGAAACATGTGGTCACACTTGAGAAAAGTTCAAATAAATAATTTATTATTACATTTCTTCCCTCATATTCAGGTAACCAAAATGGGATGAAATCCTACATAAATTGATTACTTTGAACTTCTTCCTAAGGTGAGGAACATTGTTTGGTATACTTGGATAATCATCATATTCCTTTTTCAAGAATCCACCATCACTATAGGAGATTATATATTATAGGGGATGCATAGTTTTTTCCTTCTATCCTAAGGGAACATCTATTTATTTATTCTTTGATATTCAACAATGGTTCACAATTTCTCTTGAAGAAATTTTTAACTCAATTAGCAATTCTTCTTGAAAATATTTTAAACTCTTATTTGAGAGAAATAGAAATGGAATGTAATTAATCTCTTGCAATATTGAAGTAGTAGGGGGTAAAATTATAAGTATAAGGAAATCAAACTATCCAAACCAGTGGTGAATGTAGAAAAGAATATGAGAAAATTAATGATAAATACAATCACCTCCAATGGTTGAGAGGTGGGTTCCTTAGGTATATTAGGCTACAAAATAATGAAAAATTGGATGAGGTTAAAGTTTCCATTGAAAATCGAGTGCTCATTGTGATAGTTCCAACACATCCTCAACCTTAGCCTCAATCCAAAGTTATTGAATGTAAAGCGCAAAAAACTTAAATTCTAAACTTTGACATTTACTTAAAATAAATTCCATTATATTCCAAATAAAGTCGTCATCTCTTCATTCATTCATCAAAACAACAAGTCGATTACATACAATGACATAAAAGTCAATAAGATATATTCATTACAATTCAGTCTAAATCTTATAAGTGTCGAAATACACATTTCAAATAAAAAATACAAGGGATGATACATATCCAGTTTACAAATTTGAGACTTAGGCATTCAGTCGCCATAAGCTCATCATTACATACATCATGAATAATAAAGCATTAAAAAGAAGATACAATCAGTCGATCTTCCATCCAAAAGAAAATCTTCAATAAGAAGATGAGAACAAGGATCAAGCACTTTTTCCGCCCAACCTCGAACCTTACGCTTCCCCAGAATTTCTTAGTCAATCAAGAAATACCCGACCCTGCACGAATTGCTTAGCAAAAAGCAGTCTATGAGCAAGATGGAATCTGGTGCATGCTTAGTACTACTAGTAAACCACAAGCATTTTCATTTTTCTAATTCAGTTAAGAAAGAAGCAAGTTCGGTACTAGGATATGGGAGAGAGTTCAATAATCCAACAGTTTCAATGGTACAAAAATTACTTGGCCAAGTAAAATTTTATGCATGACAATAAAAAGTAGTTTTGGGAAAAGCAAAACTACACTCTCTATTTACCCATATTCGGCACCCATCTCAGAAGGTAACTTTCCCAAAAACAACACACACAAAATTATCTATCATTCATGTGTGGTTCAAATAGTCAAACACAATCTTTCACAATCTTCCAAACATTTAACTAAAAACATCGTTTAATGCAAAAACAGTTAATCAAATACTACTTTTCATTTCTCCAATTCGTAAAAAGTCATAAAATCAGTATTTTAATTCAGTCATTTAAATAATCAACAAGTTTAAAAATGAAGGTGTATCTCCAGTATGTTGAATAATACATATAACAATGTAAATTAAAAGAGCACACATTCAGTTGTTTCAAACTCTTCTTTAATTTAAGTTGTTTAAAATTCATTCTGATGATTTTCAAAAATGGACTGAAATTCAAGTTTAAAAGTTGTGATTCAAATTAATCCTATTTTCAGCGTTTAAATATCAATTATTTATCAAATTAAATCTAACTATTTTAAATTTCTGAGTTTTGACAATTTCCATGAAAAGCAAAATAATCAAGTTAAAATTATGTTTCTATGTTTTTCTGTCAATAATTTCTTTATTTTTTGTCAACATGATTTAACAAATTTGTATCAGCATAATTTGGTTTTTCTAAATATGGTCAATTCATTTCCAAGTTTAAATTGGTTTGCAAATTTTCAGTTCATTGTTCTATGAACGATTTAAATCAAAATTTATATAATTTTAAGCATAAATAAATTAAATTTTGGTTTCTAATCTTTTCTTCAATTCTGGAAAATAAAACACAGTTGAATTTTTCTAACATAAGGATTTTATCAATTGATTTTCCATTTAATCTGTGTCTAAATTTTGTTTAAGATTCTGGAAATCAATCCAATTTGATTCTATTTTCAGTTTTGGCAAATTGCCAGTATAATTTTTGAAAGTCATATTTTTTTTTGTTTAATTCTCTCTGTTCCTAATTTGTTTTAACAATCATGATCTACTACATATTCTAATAATTGTTTCTAAAATTGTTGAAATAATATCAAAAAGATCTAATGGACAATTTAAATTTCAAATCCCTACCTATTCAAATTTGATTTTTGGATATGGCAATCTCCTGTGTTACTACCTTCTTTCCAACTTGCTGTTATTTTCCTGTTGGTGTCTCCTTGCTGCCTAGGCATGTGTGTGGAGAGGGTGATCTCCTTGAGAGTGGGTCACACCTTATACCTTTCTTTCCCTTGCTCTTTCTATGTGGAGTCTTATTGGCTACAATTTTAAATAGATTGATCTCCTTGCACATGCCTTACACTCCCCTTGTCTTTTACTGTTGCCTACTGTGTGTCTATTGTGTGGGCTTTGAATGTTATTGTGTGGGTGTGAGAGGAAGCCTTTACCCTACCTCTCTTTCTCAATGCCTCCTTGTTACAAGCTATGCACCCCTCCTTCCTTGGTGTGTGGGTGAAGGGAGTGTGGGGTGTCTTCCCTGGCTGCCACTCCTTCCTACTGGGTATGCCTCCCTCTCCTTGGCACATGAATGACTCCTCCCTTCCATCTACGCATCTCTCAGACCTCTCTCTTAGGTGAATGTGTGGGTGAAGGAAGTGTTGGTGAAGGTTGTGCGCGTGCGTGAGAGAAGCTAGTCGATCCTCCTCTATCTTGAGCCTTCCAAACAGGCTGCGTGAGGTATGGGAAACTGCAAATGGAGAATGGATGTGATGTCTCCTCTTTTCAATTTCAAAATTCTGTGTGAAAAAATTTGTATCTCTCCAATTCTCTATCAAACAAAATTTTCCTGAGTCTCCCTCAATTTCAAATTTTATCTGGTATTTATCTCTTCTTTTTTTCCATGCATTGATCTCCACAAGGAATGAGATCCACCATTTACTCAATGATCTCCAGTTCTAAATTCAAACTCCAAGTTTCAATTTTTGATTGCTTTTTTGATAAATTAAGATATTTTCTTTCACCATGTTAACTAAAGTTTATAATTTTGAATGCATAATCAAAGTGTATGTGAGTTTTGTTTTCAATTTCCCATTTAGCCATGTTTAGATTTTATTCAATTTCTAAATTTAAAAATCTACTCATTTCATTATTTCAATTTTATAAAGCATCTAATTTCAAGATCACTTTATTTAATTATAGTTTAATCCAATTTCGAAATTCAATCTTTTGCATTTAAATTTCTAAATTTCAAACTTATTATTTCCAAATAATAATAAAATATTTAAACAGGCAATTCATCATTTAAATCAAATGCATATTTCATAATTTTGAGAAATTTGATTAAAACTAGATTTTGAATTTGCAAGCATGATAAACACAAAATACATTAAAATATTCATCTATGTGAGTGTGTGAGATCCCATCTATTCGTAAACGTAAATCGGCTAAACAAATCTACCTGATCGTTGTTCTCGCCTTCAACCTTGTTCACATGTTTTCCTACGTTCACTTGCACTCAATTTATCATCAGTAATGACAAACCCCAAAATAAACATAAATACAATAATTTGCATTTCAATTCCAATTCAATTTCAATTTCATTTCATTTTGAATTTCAATTTAACCATCATTAAATAATCATTTAAATAATCTTTAAATAAACATTCCATTTCTATCTAAATCTTGACATAATAAGTAATGTGTGCATTTAAATAAGTAAGTGAAAAATTCATATGTGACATCCTTCCCCTCTTGGAAGAGACATTGTCTTGATGTCTTATTAGTCATTCAATAAGCATAACATCATCATCATCATAAAAACATACTATCTTAATCAATAAACATAGTATCTCAATAGGTAAAGCATAGTATCTCAATCAAGCATAATGAAATAGTAACTAAAAACATAGTTATCCAACATAAACATAAACAAATAAAGTAGCACCCACACTATCAAAGTTCACAATAAGTGAATCGAAACCAAAGTATCAAGTATCTCATGCATTAAGCAAATACTACTCTAAGAAATCAAATGAGGAAAAATGACAATCAATCATCATAAAATCTTCCCATGTAACACTATCCTCAGCCTACTTATTCCATTCAACAACACTAGTCTATAAGTGATGGAATTCATAACTTCCAATACATCAAAAGAGTCTCACAAATCTCAAAGCCAAATTTGATGGTTTCCCAAATTACGTAAGATTAAATAAACATTTATTCTACATAGTAATCTTGTCTCTTCTAGACCTTACTTCAAGTAATCCTTATTATCACATATGGAAATTTTGTATCCTTCACACATACTTTCTCTCCTTAATAATTTTATTCTATAAATACATTCAATATATATAATATTAACTATACTTAGTGATCAAAATTCATTGGTTCATGCCTTTGTCCTTAGTATAACCCAAATGGAAAAGGAATGTCGATGTATTGTACACTACATCGTGGGTCCAATCCTTTCTTTTGTACTTACACTTCTAGACAACTCATAATCCAAGTCCATTCACCACTTATACATTCATTATCCTTACCATAAAGTACTTTACCTTAATTACTTGTCTATCTCGAGCATATCCTTGCTCCTAAACACTTATCAATTAAGTCTAATCGATCACTTCTATCCCTTATTTCCTTTCTAACATTTTATCAAGTCTATGATTACATCCAAGCCTTTTCAACTTTATTAGGATTTCCTTTCTTTCCATATAATAGTCCATACATCAATTTTAGAAATTATAATTCATTCAAAATTTAGTCCACCATTTTACTTATTTGATTAAAATAATATATCACACATTTATTCAAATGACTGTCTCATGGTAAGATTTTGGTTTACACAACCCTATCATTAATATCATCCTTCCATTCGCGAATATTCCAAATTTTGGACACATAGGTTCTTTTATATCCAACAATAGTCTATCCCTTGACTAAGTGATAACCTATTTGATGTTATACCAATATTAACCTTCATGAAAATAGTTATGAGTTTAACAAAGACAATTCTCATTTATCTCAAGAAATTCATACCGTAGATTTTTTTATTTTTTTTCTTAGATCATTTTCATAGATTCAATTGATCTTTTATTTCAATCCAATTTTCTTGATTTAATTTGGTACTAATTTTGAGTATTAATCCTCTTTCCATAACATTGATCTCCAGATAATAACAAATTTAATTGCATATCCAAACAACAAGCATAAACATTCAACTCCCTGACTTCTTAATTATAAAGGTGAGTCTCAACTAAATATTCTATTATGAGCACAAGTAACAATTCAGATGTTCTTTTCCATAAAATCTTCAACATTTCTTGCTAAGTGGAAATTTCTATAATGTTTTGTCACGACAATAGATGCTTTCTTGTTAAAGTGTTTCTCTTTTAATAAGTGCTACTTAAAGTATAGTCTTGTCAATAATATGACTTTCTTTAACTTACTATGCATCCCTCCTATGCTTCTATCCTTATAGAGTCTCATTAATTCCAATGACATTCAATTGCATGGGAAAATATTTAAACTCAATATTCCCTTCAAATTCTTAGGATAAAATTCCTTATTTATTAAACAGTCCGATAGCTTATAGGTTTCTCCACTTTATGCAGCTTTAGCCAAGATCCCATACACCATTCCTTCAAGCTTAATTCCCTATTATAGGTGTTAAAGAGTAATTTCAATACATAATTCAACTTAATAGGTTTAAGTCTCATCATAAGGTTTCCCTCTTATTGAATGGACTTCTTGTTACAATTAGGTTATGTTTAACCCAAGGTTTCATTCAAAAGGTATGTAGTAATTAAGTGATCTAATGATTCTCATTAGGAGATTCCAGTGTGGTTCACATAACATCACATCTTACTTTATTATACACTTATCTCAATGGTTTAGATAATCAACCTTTTCTCATCCGTAGGTTTCTAGCATAGTAAACTTCCGTGTCAAATCATTTCACAACATGAATATATTTCATATCAAAATAACATCATTCTTTAAATTCTCTATATAAAATATATAGGAGTATTGAGACACTTCCTCCGATCACGAGTCTCTCAGATCTTTTCTTGTCATTCCCATAAATGATCATCTTCCCTATCATAATCACATTATCTGCCTATCCTTTTATTATGCATTGATAATAATATTCTTTAATCTTTAGATCAGTTAATCAAAAGTTATAAAGATCAGAGTTCTTAACCTTCCCATTATCATTTTCTCCTCATGGTCATAAAATGTATGAATTAATTGTCCTTATGACTTGCAAATAAGTCATAACTAAATTTCATTAGTTGGGGTACTTAACTTGAGTCAATCCACTCTCTTCCTTTCTACCCCTTCATGCTTCCACAACTTACGTTGTTCTCATGTTGAACTTTTTAGTAATTTTTACTTGCTTCTTGGAAAGGTTTTTGTTATCCTTTCTTGTTGACCTTTCATTGCCTATCTTTACCTCATGGCATACCTTATATACACTTTTCTCAAAGTTATATATTTCATTGTTTTCTTTTATCTCACAAGTTTAGCATATTGAATTATTCAATAGGATATCCATTGAATATTCAACAACCAATACATTATATCTTCTTTCTAATATCCTTATTAATGGAGGAATATACATACTTAATATCCTTGTTTTGTTGATGTACTCCTTACCTCAAAGTGTTGCTTTCCTTGCAACTTGTAGTGTCCTAAACATAGAGCCATGTTGCATTTCTATTCCCTTTTGGAACCATTATTCATAGGGTGTTTGATTCCAAGACGTCAATAACCTCATTGATTGTTTCTTCTGGCCGTTCTGGTATTTTCTCAATTCCTTGATACTATCTCTCTTCAAAAAAACATTCTTAATCATAAATTCCCTAATCCTTGAGGATTATTCCTTCATTCTTATCCTACTTTAAACATTGTAATATATTTTAACTTACATTCTTAAATTCGTAGTGATTATACTAATCCAAGAGCTTCTGACTCTCTCACAATTGTAGGTTGCTACAATTCAATCTTTATCACATTCCTACTCATTCTCTTTTTCTTAGAGCCATGTATGTACAGGTTATTCTTGCTAACCTTCCTACATACCCTGATTTCATAATCTTCTACAATCCTAGGTTTTTTTGAGAATTGATAGTTTAGGAATTCTGATTCCAGGAATGATTCTTTAACTAGACCCAATTACCAAAGTTACTAATACTTCTTCCTTTTTACTTCCTTAAGTCCTCTTCTCTTGCTGATCTAGCACAAGAACTTTTCAACCTTTATCTTCTGATAAGGTTTACGCATTATTGCGTAATGAGCTCATCGGTTGTAGTGCAGAACCTGGTTGCTCTAATACCAAATGTAAAGTGCGAAAAACTTAAATTCTAAACTTCAACATTTACTTAATATAAATTCCATTATATTCCAAATAAAGTCGTCATCTCTTCATTCATTCATCAAAAGAACAAGTCGATTACATACAACGACATAAAAGTCGATAAGATATATTCATTACAATTCAGTTGAAATACACATTTCAAATAATAAATACAAGGGATGATACCTATCCAGTTTACAAATTTGAGACTTAGGCATTCAATCACCATAAGCTCATCATTACATACATCATGAATAATAAAGCATTAAAAATAAAATACAATCAGTCAATCTTCCATCCAAAAGCAAATCTTCAATAAGAAGACGAGAACAAGGATCAAGCGCTTTTTCTGCCCAACCTCGAAGCTTACACTTCCCCGGAATTTCTTAGTCAATCAAGAAATACCCGACCCTGCATGAATTGCTTAGCAAAAAGCAGTCTACGAGCAAGATGGAATCTGGTGCATGCCTAGAACTACTAGTAAACCACAAGCATTTTCATTTTTCTAATTCAGTTAAGAAAGAAGCAAGTTCAGTACTAGGATATGGTAGAGAGTTCAATAATCCATCTGTTTCAATGGTACAAATATTACTTGGCCAAGTAAAATGTCATGCACGACAATAAAAAGTAGTTTTGGAAAAAGCAAAACTACACTATCTATTTACCCTTATTCTACAATCGTCCCGAAAGGTAACTTTCCCAAAAACAACACACAAAGAATTATCTATCATTCATGTATGGTTCAAATAGTCAAACACAATCTTTCACAATCTTTCACATATTTAACTGAAAACATCGTTTAACGCAAAAATAGTTAATCAAATACTACTTTTCATTTCTCCAATTCATTAAAAGTCATAAAATCAGTATTTTAATTCAATCATTTAAATAATCAACAAGTTTAAAAATGAAGGTGTATCGCCAGTATGTTAAATAATACATATAAAAACATAAATTAAAAGAGCACTCGTTTAGTTGTTTCAAACTCTTCTTTAATTTAAGCTATTTAAAATTCGTTCTGATGGTTTTCAAAAATTGACTAAAATTCAAGTTTAAACATTGTGATTCAAATTAATCCTATTTTTAGCATTTAAATATCAATTATTTATCAAATTAAATCTAACTATTTTAAATTTCTGAGTTTTGACAATTCCCATGAAAAGTGAAATAATCAAGTTAAAATTTTGTTTCTATGTTTTTCTGTCAATAATTTATTTATTTTCTATCAACATGATTTAACAAATTTGTATCAGCATAATTTCATTTTTCTCAATATGGTCAATTCGTTTCCAAGTTTAAATTGGTTTTCAAATTTTCAGTTCATTGTTATATGAAGGATTTAAATCAAAATTTATATAATTTTCAGCATAAATAAATTAAATTTTGGTTTCTAATCTTTTCTTCAATTCTGGAAAATAAAACACAGTTGAATTTTTCTAACATAAGGATTTTATCAATTGATTTTCTATTTAATCTGTGTCTAAATTTTGTCTAAGATTCTAGAAATCAATCCAATTTAATTCTATTTTTAGTTTTGGCAAATTGCGAGTATAATTTTTGAAAGTCTTTTTTTTTTTTTGTTTAATTCTCTATGTTCCTAATTTGTTTTAACAATCATGATCTACTACATAATCTACTACATATTTTGATAATCGTTTCTAAAATTGTTGAAATAATATGAGAAAGATCTAATGTACAATTTAAATTTCAAATCCCTACCTGTTCAAATTTGATTTCTGGATATGGCAGTCTCCTATGTTACTACCTTCTTTCCAACTTGCTGTTATTTTCCTGTTGGTGTCTCCTTGCTGCCTGGGCATGTGTGTGGAGAGGGTGATCTCCTTGAGTGTGGGCCACACCTTATACCTTGCTTTCCCCTGCTCTTTCTATGTAGAGTCTTATTGGTTGCAAGTTTAAATAGATTGATCTCCTTGTGCATGCCTTACAGTCCCCTTGTCTTTTACTATTGCTTATTGTGTGTCTGTTGTGTAGGTTTTGAAGGTTTCTGCATGGGTGTGAGAGGAAGCCTTTACCCTACCTCTCGTTCTGAACGCCTCCTTGTCATAGGCTATGCGCCCCTCCTTCCTTGGTGCATGGGTGAAGGGAGTGTGGGGTGTCTTCCCTAGCCGCCACTCCTTCTTGCTGGGTACACCTCGCTCTCCTTGGCATGTGAATGACTCCTCCCTTCCATCTACACATCTCTTAGACCTCTCTCCCAGGTGAATGCATGGGTGAAGGAAGTTTTGGTGAAGGATGTGTGTGTGCGTGAAGCCAGACGATCCTCCTCTATCTTGAGCCTTCCAAATAGGTTGTGTGAGGTATGAGAAACTGCGAATGGAGAATGGATGTGATGTCTCCTCTTTTTGATTTCAAAATTCTGTGCGAAAAATTTTGTATCTCTCCAATTCTCTGTCAAACAAAATTTTTCTGAGTCTCCCTCAATTTCAAATTTTATCTAGTATTTATCTCTTTTCTATTTCCATGCATTGATCTCCACAAGGAATGATATCCACCATTTACTCAATGATCTCCAGTTCTAAGTTCAAACTCCAAGTTTCAATTTTTGATTGCTCTTTTGATAAATTAAGATATTTTCTTTCACCATGTTAACTAAAGTTTATAATTTTGAATGCATAATCAAAGTATATGTGAGTTTTTTTTTCAATTTCCCATTTAGCCATGTTTAGATTTTATTCAATTTCTAAATTTAAAAATCTACTCATTTCATTATTTCAATTTTATAAAGCATCTAATTTCAAAATCACTTTATTTAATTATAGTTTAATCCAATTTCGAAATTCAATCTTTTGCATTTAAATTTCTAAATTTCAAACTTATTATTTCCAAATAATAATAAAATATTTGAACAAGCAATTCATCATTTAAATCAAATGCATATTTTCCAATTTTGAGAAATTTGATTAAAACTAGATTTTGAATTTGCAAGCATGATAAACACAAAATACATTAAAATATTCATCTATGTGAGTGTGTGAGATCCCGTCTATTCATAAATGTCAATTGGCTAAACAACTCTACCTGATCGTTGTTCTCACCTTCAACCTCGTTCACCTGTTTTCCTGCATTCACTTGCACTTGATTTATCGTCAGTATTGACAAACCCCGAAATAAACATAAATACAATAATTTGCATTTCAATTCCAATTCAATTTCAATTTCATTTCATTTTGAATTTCAATTTAACCATCATTAAATAATCATTTAAATAATCTTTAAATAAACATTCCATTTCTATCTAAATCTCAACATAATAAGTAATGTCTACATTTAAATAAGTGAAAAATCCATACATGACATTGAAATTTGTAGCCAAATAAAAGGTGATAAATATTAAATGTTCATCAAAATCTATTTTTGGTTTTAAATATTTATAGACATTTTACTATAATTTTTCATGAGTAGAGAGGATGTTTAATTTTTTTATTAAAGAGATCAATCAATTGTAAGTTTTTTTAAAAATATATTGAAAATAATTTCGTCGTGATATTTATATTACTCAAATGTACTAGAGGGGGTAGCTCTTGTATATAAAAATTGAACCCAACAAAAACTCAATGCATGCCTTTGCCACAAGGGGTTCCACACAACAACAAAAAAAAAATGTGCTTTCCATCAGTGGTGCTACAAATTATAGCACAAATTTATGGTGACCAAACCTACTTTTCTAAAATGAGAGATCTTGTATCAACACCAAAGTGGGTGTACCAACACAGGCATGTGTAGGATCATCATGGAAAAAATAGGCCCTTAAGTGGCAACAAAATTGAAAAAAATCAAAGTTAGACAACTTGACATAAAAATTTGAATAAGCTAACTATATTATTTCAAAAATATGTAAGAATAGAATCTGTCGGAAATTGAATGTAGTTTCTAAACTACTAGGTTTATTTTTATTTAAAAAAAATCTATTTGGTGAAAATTTGAAAAATTTGAAATTTTAATGCAGTAGTACTTAAATCTCAGGGAAAAAATAAGAAGTAGGTGTCTATCTAAACACCCTAACCACAATAAAATGATAATATTTTTTTATAAGATTATATGTATAAGTAGAAGACTCATGTCCCGATGTGATGCATATTTTTTTGTAATTATTTTCCAATTAAATAATTAATTATGATTTTTTATTACAACTTTTTAAAAATATTAAAAACTCTTATGTCTGACCACCTTAACCTGCTAAAAATTTCATGAAATTCAATTATTTTTCTTTTAATGCTATAGTATGTGAAGCATAGAATGTGACACATGTTTCAGATTCAAAAAATGTGATACCCTTTGAAAGCTATATATGTTTTTCAATCAGCCTATCAATTAGAAATTTAGTCGTAATTCAAATAGAAAATGAATAATAATTATTTATTAAATTCAAAGTAAAGAATAATCTATATTGGTGGAAAGCTGATAATCTCCTTTAAAAACCCTTTTCGTGTCATCAATTTTGGGTAAAAAAAAAGTTGTCAACCACATGGGCCATCATATCACTTACATATTGCCACATTTTGGCCCATCATGATCCTGCACATACCCACACATTACATCTACAAATTTTCTACTTTCTTGGACGACCTTAAGGACATCAAATACTTTTATTTATAACGATTTTTATTCCTCTTTAGCTCAATTCATTATTGATCCATTTCAAAGGAGAATGGAATTTCCATGCACATTCCTACCTTCAAAGACTTTCAAATATTACTATCTCTTAGAATGACTAATGAGGAAGCAGAATTGGATTCCTCCAGGGAAGGTTAAGAAGAGGCTATACAATCACTTTTTGGATTTGTAGTAGTCATGGTCACTTGAACTTGACCATACACCTTGACCATAGAGGGGGGGTCTAGGTTGGATTAATTCCTTGAGGAGTGGAAGTGAAAGCATTTGCATTCTTCTCAAAACGAGAAATGGTAGTGGTAGGATTCAACCCCATCCCACCAAGAGGGTTTTCTATGCAATTCATTGGCTTGCGCTCCAAGGTGTCTTCTTATACACTATGTAGTGGAATAATCTATATAAAAATAAATTCTATATCTAAAAGCTATTTTTTCATAATTTATTGGCTAGCAACAAAATGCTTATTTCAAACTTTTAGAAAAAAATCAGCTAGAAGACCTTTACAGACATCCATCTCTATAGAAACATGTGCAAAATTATAATTTCATAATTGATTATTTCTTTTGAAATATTGTAATATTAACTTGAACCATTACCAATCACCCTCAAGAAATCTATTTCCCAAAATTATAGAGAGGTAAGGTAAACAAACCCACAAGAATGGTGTAGAAAATGTCTCTATTTGAGGATCAAATGAGAGAAACTAGGGTTTCATACATAATAGGTTGCCTTGAAAGAACCAAAATGTATTATTGAGCACCATTTATTTTGCTTCCATAGATTCAAATTCTATGATAAAAAACAACTTTGCTCATGGGTAGATATTAATTTCATCCTTCAAATAATCCTTCCAAATCACATATATCCATGAGTGTAGATTATATAGTTCAAGCCAAACCTTGTAAATATGCATATTAGAACATGATCCTATTAAAAATATTCTTTGTCATAGGAAAAATTTTCTAGACAAATCTCCAAGGAAAAAATTGTGTGGTGAACAACAAAGGGGGATTTAGAGAAGCACTATCATGAGTCAATGGTAGTTTCTTTGCAATTTTGGGCCAATGAGGTCCTTCATCAATATTAAAAGGATGGGTGCAAAGCCATAGTTTCTATAAAACTCTACCCTAAAGGGTTTTTTCCAATGGCACCCATGGATTTTCCATTTCCCTTGTCACAAGCATCCCCATCAACATCGGATCCCTTGTAGCCATCGAACACAAGAGGAATTCCCTCATCCCATAAGATCAAATTCTAACCTCGAGAAAAACTTCCCCCATTGCAAGCACACCCTCACTGATCCTCGTCATGCTTGTGCAATTCATCACCTCTGATGGAATAGTGGGTGCCTAGGAGGCTTGTATATTTTACAACATTTTGGATTTTTTTCTCCTTTTGATTATTAATTTTACTTAAGGGATGAATTTCATAAGGGAAAGAATAAAAAACAAAATTAGTCATAAGAAAAAAATATAAGGCTTGGAATTTTTTCTTTATGAATATTTTAAAAGGGAAGGAAACTCTTTTTGAAAAATAAAAAATAAAAATAAAGGGTATCATATTCAATCAAAAATCTAGTGAAATACATAAAAAAAAATAACTTTTAAGTGTTGTAAACTAATATGCAATTATTTTAAACAATTGAAAAATAATGAAGGGTTAATTTAGTTATTTAATTAATTGATTTAGGTTTATTATGATTAGATTAAAGAAATTTGAGTATGATTTTTTATACAAATTAGTTAGATAGATTTAGAGACATTATAATTTAGACTATAGTTATGAGAAAATAAATACAACTTATATTTAAAAATATTTTAGATAATTGTGTACAACCATGAGCTTAAAGGATTCCTTAGGGTGTGAGGGCCTTGGTTCAAAATTTTCTAATACATCTTGTTGTAGGAAAGAGGCCGCAAGGTCCAGTCTTCCCCCACATACTTATGGTAGATGATGGCATATGATGGGAACATCACTTTTTATTTTATTATTTTTAGAAAGAGCACTATAGTTTATACTTATGGTAGATGATGGCATATGATGGGAACATCATTTTTTATTTTATTATTTTTAGAAAGAGCACTATAGTTTATAGGGGGCTACCCGATATGTACATTCTAAAAAAAATCTTAGAGAGATCATTTGAGAAGGTAAAGATTTGTATAGAATTATATTAGACTAAATTTACCTTTATAAATTAATATTTAGATGTATTTAACGAGTCTTTGGTAATTTTTAAATGAATGAGTGAATACCTTCCAATATTTTAATACAATAAACAAAAAAATTATTTCTTAAAACTAAAATATTAATTTCAAAAACATAAGAACTTTTTCTAGATGTGACTTTGGTGAAGTTTGAATTTGTTGGATGAGAAAAGATATGAAAAATATTAAAGAATAAATATTGGGAAAAGAAGAAAGTGCAAATGTAAGAAAGTAGGTAAATATATATGCTACGTGCATAATTATGTTACCTGTAAGAGTTGCTATGTTTCTTCCTTGACAAATAATATATTTTATAGGTCATCTAACCTATATTGATACCATTTAAAATCATATCTATTGCTTCCCTCTTGAGTTAAATCATGTTTTGCAAAAATAATAATTGATAAACCATGAATTAGATGAGGAAATGAAGTTGTGTCCTCCAAGGGATACTTCCCTTGATATAGTTGTCTACCTCCTTTTGAATGTGGTGATAAATGAGTGCTTATAAATAACTTAACTATGATACATCATTTTTAAGTCTAATTATTTTTATTCTATATAAAAAAAATTACTGCATTGATGTCTATCATATAAACCACAATATTACAATAGTATTTCTTCTAGTTAAGTTCCTCATTGTATTTTATAGGCCACTCGAATAACATAGTGCCACTTGTAAAGTGAGATTATTATCACAATATTTGATCCCTTGGAAAATGTTTGAACTAAATTATATATATATATATATATATATATATATATATATACACTTAACTAGATCTATAATTTTTGAATCAATAAGGGAAATCATAAATGTGCAAGAAGTTGGCTCCACAAAATGTTCAAAAAGCGGAAGTGTTTTTCCTAGTTTCTAGAACTTTTCATAGTTGGACTAAAACTTTGAAGCACTTACACATTGAATATTTAAAAATTATGGTACTCTGAAATCAAATGATAGAAATTAAGTTTTAACAACTATGTTTAAAAACCACTTCTTAAAAGTCACTTTTTTACTATCATACTATGCATTTGTACAGGCACTATAGTTTGACCTAACTAAAATTATTCTTCTAATTACTTTTGGGGAAAGATGTGCAACAAACAAAAGATTCACATGGGGATATATTTTTATAAGTTTTTTTAAATATAGATTTTTAATTATTATTTTCTTGACCCTAATTATTGTTTTGAAAACCCTATAATACTCTAATTTGACCTAAACTATTCATCAAACCTATTTTATTTAGCTGAAACTTCCCCTCTTGATGGACCTAACTTCTTCTGCTTACCCTATTTCTACACTAAATTATAGGCGTGTTACTAAAAATACTAAATAGGTTGTCTTTCAAACTTATAACTTACTTCTTGCTAATGATATTTTTTCGGCACTAAGCTCCATGTCCTTTCATATGGGAAAGTTTCAAATTTTATAAAGTTTTTTTTTCAATTCCAACATAATCTAAGATACATTCATTTATCATCATCACTAATACCAAATTCAAAATTATAATATATTTTAGATGCAATAGAATTTTAACTATGAGACCTTATTTTTAGTTTGAATTATTAATTTATACTTTATAATAAGAATATTACACTATTTTTTTACTTTATAAACAATACATTAAGTAAATTCCTTCCCAAATTAATCATAACTCTGAATGGTTCAATGCAATAAAATTTGTGTTTATATATGATCATAATATATTCAAACCCTTGTTTATTCATTTCAATTTATAAGTCTAAAAAATGGTATTTTATTGAATAAAGGTTACAACACAGTTAACAAGGGTTGTTACTTATGTTTATTTCTAATTATAAGAGAACCTTGATTTAATTACATGTTAATATCTCTTGAAAATATAACATAGATATTTTATTCATCTCAATTTAGAAGTATAAAAAGAGACCTTTTATTCAATAAAAGTTACAATACATTTAACAAAGGTTGTTATTTATGTTTATTTGTAATTATAAAAAAAAAACTTTGATTTAATTACATGTTAATATCTCTTGAAAATATTACATAGATATTGGAAAAGATTAAATATTTGATGCAAAAAATTACACACAATTGAATCCAAAAATCCTTTACAATTAACTATATGGATTGTGGAAACTTGTTATCTTAAATTAAATATTATTATTTTAAAATTTTTTAAAATTGCTAATCGATTAAAATAAATAATTATCATGATGTAATTTGGATCTCTTGACCAACTACATCTCCAATACTTCCCTCCCTCCTTTTTAGGTAATAAGTTTAATCTGGTCCGATAAGAAGTTAATTGCATCGTTGTATTTTATTATCCGGTCGAATAACAAAGTGCCCCGTGGAAAGTGAAACGGTTACCATTTGGAAACGTCAGGAACAGATTTGAGCAATATATATATACACCTCAATCTGGCGTTTTCGAATGAAGAAGAAGAGAGTTCGCGAAGCATTCTACAGACATAGAGGTATTCGTTGATTGATTGATTTGCTGTGTGTTACGAAATGTCTCTCCATCCAAGTGAGATCAGCAAGATGAATATGGAATGCAAAACTGAGCTGTACAAGAAATACCTTAAACCATATGGATTGGATGAGTTTAGAAGAACCGATATATATATATATGGATTGCAAGGAAACTTCTGAAGCTCATATCTTCAAGGCCGACCTTCCTGGTATTTGTTTCTTCACTGTTTGATTGACGATTTTTGCTTGAACAAATTTTCCCTTTTTATCTTTGTTGTTTTTGCAGGATTAAAGAAAGAGGAGGTGAAAGTAAATGTGTTAGACGGTCAATTTCTTCGAATAAGCGGAAAACGCAGGAAAGAAGAGGAGGAGGAGGGGGAGAAATATCACTGTGATGAACGGTGGAGAGGGATCTTCAAGAGGCTTATGAGGCTGCCTGAAGATTCAAATCTGGATGAGGTGAAAGCTGGCATGGACAATGGAGTGCTGACTGTGACAGTGCCCAAGCACCCTCAACCACAACCTCAACCCAAAGTTATTGAAATTTCAGGCTAAATTCTCAAACTGCCATCGATATCTGGAGCACTGTCGATCAATAATGTTCTGGTTTACCCTAAACAGTGTTATTGTGAAGAGATTAAGTGCATGCAATTCTGGAAAAACATTTTAATATAAAAAGCAGTTGAAAATGTGTTTCTTCTTTTATGTTTATTACTCTAGTCCATCATATCGTTGTGAAGTAATATAGATGATCATTTCATATACAACACATCAATTAGAGGATTGACTATTTTCATCTACTATTTTTATATTTTGAAAGAAGCATAGTCATAAATTGTATTGAAGGGCTTTGATCATATAAAATTGTAAAATTATTGTGTCTAAATATGGAACAATATCTAATATTATATGAATGGTGAAATAAAAATGGTTTATAAGTTTGTTAAAATCTTTTATTTAGATACAATAATGAAGTTCTAATTGATACTAAATGATTATATATATATATATATATATAATTTTTTAACCAAATTAATAAAAGGTGTTGATGTGGTATGGTATTGATATAATGGATATAATATTTTATCTATACTATGTCATGCAATGTTGTGGGAACTCCACACATCCCCACCACCATACTATTTAAATGTTACTTGTTTTTGGGTGAAAATTATCTTTCTTCCATATGTGGTTACTTTTGTCACCAAACAAAAGGTTGTGGGCTCTATGAAATCTATTGAACCATTTATGAAGAGCCATGAATGCACTTAAAACATCCGAATGCAAAAATAGCCTTCACAATTCAGCCTAGAAAGCCTTAAGACTTATAAATTGATAAAACAATGATAGGGTTTTGTTTAGTTGTATAATTAATATTTTTGAGGGCACATACATATTTACAATCATGTAAATATTTATAGTCTTTAATGTGAATTCTATATAGTTTAAATGTATTAGGAAAAATAGCCTTCACAATTCAGCCTAGAAAGCCTTAAGACTTATAAATTGATAAAACAATGATAGGGTTTTGTTTAGTTGTATAATTAATATTTTTGAGGGCACATACATATTTACAATCATGTAAATATTTATAGTCTTTAATGTGAATTCTATATAGTTTAAATGTATTAGGAAATTTACTGTAGTTGCGTTAGATTAATATGTTCAATAGTAGATTCATCTTATGTGGGCATGAAATCAACATTAGGTATAATAGGAATGGGAATAGGCTTTAGGAATGTAGATTTAGGGTTCAAGGTTTAGGTATCGGTGATGAACCTTCACACAAATATATATGTAGTTTGTGGATGATATGTACACATAAATTAAAATGGGTCACTAAGGGAAAGGGCATAATTTCTAATTTTATCATTACATTTTTTGTTTACTACAAGATCTAAATGTGAGTTATTGGCTAGATACATATGAAAGTAGAGGAGAAATAAACACAGATTTATGTATTATTATTACATTTGAAGATGAATATTATATTTATTTGAATCTAATCAAATTGGGCTCAAAATAATAATGAAAAGATTATTAGATAATTATTAGGAAAATTAAATTATTGGGATCCTTCTCCCATCTTCCTATTCTAGGTTAAATAGCTCATTTGGACTTTAGGGGTGATTATTTTCACCCACTATTTGCAATTTAAATTGAAAGACTTTGATCATGTGGACTTGTGTAAAATCATTGTTTATAAATAAAAACCAATATATAACTTTACAAATAGTGCAATAAAAATTATCTCTAAATTTGTGAAAATATTTCATCTAGATACAATAGTGAAGCTCTATTTGGTACTAAATGATCTTATATATATCACCATTGCAATCAAATTCATAAAGGGTATTGTTGTTAGTTTGATATCACACTTGTAAATGCATAGGTTTGATATTATGGATGTAATGTTAAACCTTTTAATTAAAGTTTATTGAGATAATTAGGAATATCTAGCTATTTGCATGCATGTACTTAATAATGATATGTCTACTTTTACTTGGGGTACACAAGTGCCACCACTACTTTGTCAAATCTTGATTGGTGGTTGTTAGTTATCACTTATTGATAGTCAATATCATCCATGTAAGAGTTCACTATTCATTCAAATATTATGAATCATGTGTTTCCTTTTGTGGGATTCCTTACTATCAATCAGTCAAGATATATTGATGAATTATGCAACTTTGATCTAACTTGGGCCTTGTGGTTTATGAATGTGAAGTGTTAAATGTGATGTATAGATTTTGGTGTACATTTATAAAGTATTAATTTGATTTATATCATGTGGGGCATGTGGATAGAACATGAACCATGTAAATGAACTCAATCAAGTCTTCCAATTATAGACTTAAATTTAGAAATAATCATTCAATATAATTTTAGTACCAAATACCTCATATTATTTGGCTTCTTTATTTATAGAAATTATAACACTCTCTAAGTTTAGTAATAAGCCTTGTATAGTTACTATATAAAGCAACACCATCAAGTAGAGGTTGTGTTTGGTGCAATGGGAAGACTAGTTTAGAATAGTTTATATTTTCCCTTATGAATATTTATACTTTTAGAATTAAAAAAAAAAGAACTAATGATGATCGTTAACATTAGTTGACTTGAATCAAGGATTGATTCTTCCACCCAAAGAAATGAAAAATACATCCTTAGAAATGGAATTAGTTTCTACATTGACATAAGCTTCATACATCCATGATGATGATGGTCATAATGTTAGAAATTTCTTGGCAAAAAAATTATGAAATACTATTATTTAATATAGTAGGCAAGGGGAGCTATAAATTTACTTGAAGTTTGGTTATATTTTATCAATGAGGACTATCATTGTTCTAATCTAGAGTGGGTTGAGATCATACAAGCAGTGTGCATCATGATATAATTAAACTATGTAACTTTAGTCTTTAGAAGAAAAAGACTTGTTTAAATAATTTTATTATTTTTCCTCAACTATTTTATTGCAACGCGTAGTAATAATGAAATTAAGTATACATTTATATTCAAGAACCATTGTTGAAGCAAGAGAATGTCTAGAACCCGTATTTTCTCCACTTCATGTTATGAAGAAGTGTTATGTGTTTTGTGTTGTTAACATTGAGATAAATAAAATGGTGTGTGTGAGTCAAATAATGTTGCCATTTACAGTTAATTTAAATAGTGAAGTGTGTCATTATGTGTCTTGAATATGATGTATGAAAAGGTGACTCATAGGAGACCTTATAATCCATTTTTATGGTGTACAATAAAGAAAATCTATGTTTAGGTTAGTTTTGAGACCCAAATTGAAGTGCCTAGGATTAGGGAACTTGAGGAAAGGCTTAAAAAGGTAGTTTTTATTTGATTTTGGTGATCTTTTATACTCTTCTTCATTTTTTATTTTTCGCTTCTTGGAGAAATCTTTCATTTTTCAGTGGTGAAATCTCTTGGTCTCCCAGTTCGAGGGTATGCACAACATATCTCAGATGGTTGCCACATTGATGGTAACCTTCAACCTATTGTCACTAATAACCCCAATTTATTCATCCATATTTTTTGTGCATGCATCAACTATCTCTAGGCGTGGATGTGTGGAGGTCAGTATGAATTATGGAAAACCACAATGCTAGAGTCGAGTTCCAAAGCCATTAGTCAACCCTTTGGTGAGAATTCTCACTGCTTTGTCTTTGATGTGATGGCCAGCCTAGTTGCATAGTTTTGGTATGTGGAAAGCTTCGATCTTGTGGTGTTGGAGCACTGACAGATGAAATTTCCCCAAATGCATTAGTATAGCCTAGCTTTGTAAAGGGGACTCTAGATTGATGACCAAAAGATGATGATTTCACCATTTTTGTACTTTTAGAAGAATTTTGTAGAAATAGCTTTTAGAGAAGCCACTACTTGAATTTTTCAACACTTAATAATTTTATTTTTACCTTTTGGCACATTTATTTTTCTACATGCAGTAAATGTGTTGTCATTATCGATATTTTTCTAAGCGCTACTAGCAAGGGAATATGTGTAGAGTGGTCTTTACTCTTTGGAAATGCTATCCGCATTGTGAGAATGAACTTAGTGCATTCCTTACACCACCCCTTGGATAGATAAGCTTGAGTGATGAGAAGTGCGCTTTACAAAAGACATATACATTAATTAAGTAGGGTTTACCTTCAAAATATTATCCTTTCATCTAGGCAAGTAGATTGGCATTGATGATGATGATGAACACATGGATGTAGATTGTATATGCGAGAATTAACTCCCAACATCCAAATTAATTACTCAAGGCTCGGTTAAAAATCCTTCATATGATTTACCCTTCACTTTTCACTTCCTTAATACGTTTTCCATTGCCACTTGATGAGAATAAATTTTCCATTCGTTGGCCTCCTTGATCCATATTTTCTATAAATACAAGTACTTTTAAAATACTCATTGAGTTGGCATTGACTTGGTGTGTTCTTTTTTCTATATTATTCCCTTCACGAGTCTGTAAATTTCCTTTCCACCATTATGACTTGTCTAGGTACCCTAATTTGGTTCTTGAGTTAGAAGCAAAAAATATCCTTTGTAGGAGAGGTTAGTAATGAGAGGATCAAGCACCTGATACAAACCAAGGACCCCTTGTGATAATGTCATTTAAGTGGGTGCTAGAGAGAGATTATGTGAAGGACGAG
The DNA here is from genome assembly GCA_007115665.2 of Sequoiadendron giganteum. Classification (NCBI taxonomy): domain Eukaryota; kingdom Viridiplantae; phylum Streptophyta; class Pinopsida; order Cupressales; family Cupressaceae; genus Sequoiadendron; species Sequoiadendron giganteum. Next base: position 322,667,292 of record CM021104.1, read on the forward strand.
AACCAACCGTGTTGTAATACGAACATCATCTCCTGTATTCTTGCTTTGTTGTTGGAATTGGAAATTTCTAAGCCTTGGATCCTTGAGATTTTCCATGCTATGTTTTTCTCAACATACCTAGATGGGCTAGGAATTTTTTTTCAAGTAACTATTCCTAATGTTGGCATCCCATTCACCATGAACATTCAGAGGCATGTTGATAATGTGAAAGAGGTGCCCTGGTAGCCTTTCCTTACGAACTTCCAAACCATGGAGTTGGAGCAAAATCAACTAATATCTTGAACCACGACCTCCTTTCTTATGAGGACATACAATATGGAGTGTTTCCCTAGATTCGAGTGGATGACCCACTTCGAGTTCCTAGTCTATAGCCCCAGTGTCAAGGATTAAGATATATGCCATGCCCACATGACCCATGTGCTGATAACCCTACTATTGCCTTGCTGATGAACCCCAGAGAACATAATGTTTTGACTACTACAACTGATGTACATTGAATTTCTTATACCATTTTTATGTTGCCTCCTCTTTCTGCTTTTGAAGATGTAATTTTTTGGGTTTTGAATGAGAAGGTTTCCAAGTTTCTCTTAGAGCCCTAGGCTTGAAAGCTTGTAGTATATTGTAAATATTTTTTGATGAATATAATATATAGTACTTCTTGTTATTTATGTGTTGAAACTCATAAGTTATTTGAAAAAACACATATTTTACAAATTATTTTGCATATGGTACATAACTGTAAAATTTTATGAATTATGTTACTTTAATTAAATAGTTTTAGATTAATATTGTTTACCAATATTTCCTAAATGTTACCATCCATAACTTCTAGCTCATACACATTTCCTTCCTTGCATTAATGGATGCATAAGAGACCCTTCCATAATGAATCAAATTTAGCATGCTTCCCTGGTTTTACATCTTATTCATCATATTTTAGCACAAGACGACCCTCCCTAAAATATGGGTTAGAGTCATTTTTATCGAGCTAGAATTTAACTACCTGCTGGCATCTGATTACGGTGTCAAATGCCTTTACCATTTTTAACTCAAGTCTTAAGAGCTTCATCAATCTCACCTCCATTCTCGTGTCCTCCTCAATTTCCAAATATTTTAACAGTTGTAGTGTTGGGATTTCCATGGAAATGGGTAGGATCATCTCTATTCCATATAGTAGTTTATAAATGGAGGGTTTTATAATCTTCTTAGGCATAATTCTATTGGCCCATAAGGCTACTCACAAGTGATTATGCCATTCCTTCTGCTGTTCTGACCTTATGTGCTTTATTAACCTAATCAGATTCTTGTTAATTGACTCTGTTAACATGTTTCCTTGTGAGTACTAATTGGATAAATTTTTGAGGTAGAAACCATGCTTAAGAGAGAATTCTAACATCCCAGAGCCTACGACGTCTCATGCATTCTTTGAAATGATGGTTTTGGGTGAACCAAACCTTGCTACCAATTCCTCAAGAAAATTGATAATCTTTGCTTCTATAGCGTTCTTTAAAGAAATGGCCTTCATCCATATTGTGAAATATTCAGTCACCATGAGTATCCATTTGTGGCCTACACTAGAGATGGGATTGATCATTTTGATAAAATCCATACCCCATTGATCAAAATTTTATTTAGTCATGTTTTGGGTTTTGTGGCATGACATAGTTCTTCTACTTTCCAACAAAATATTGGCATTTAGTACATCTTTACACTAGCTAACAAGCCTCAAAGAACATCCTAGGACAATAATAGCCTACCTGTATTATTGCCAATGTAGTGGTATAAGTAGAGAACTGTCTTTCTTTGGGGCTACTGTGGAATTTGCTTAGAATCCTTTCAGCTTGAGGCTTGTCCACATAACATAGGAATCCATCATACTTTCTTTTAAATTAAATATCCTCAGTAAGTACATACTCGATTCCTTATAGTCGATAATAGCATCATTTTTTAGGTGGGGTGTCAATTGAGTATTTCCCATTCTACACGAATCACATCTGATTGGTCACCCATGATTCATTAGACTCAAACTAGTTTGCATATACCTGATAAGTCTCTTCTTTAATCTAAGGGCACAATTCATATGTAAGGTATTTGTAAAGATCTCTTCCTTCAAATAGCTTGGTTGGCCATATGTCCACATCATATTCCAAGATCTTGGTAATCTAGTTAGCTCTCTTTTTGAATAGCTTTCCCTCAATGATTTACACTCTAATGTTGGGATGAATGACAAGGATGTTAATTATACTAGTTGATACTAGATACTATAATTTCTTTGGGCTCTTGATGATAGAAAAGGCTTTCTTTTCGAAAAAAAATGTCTCATCTCATATCCTTTGAAAGTCCTTCAGCAAAAAGTGATGGGATGCTCTATGCTTCCCTCTTCCTCCTTCTAAGTGAGCACCAAAGCTATGTTGTGTTGATCTTTGTAAACATAAAGTAGGAAGTCTTCGAAGAATTTTAGGTTAGCTAACATCAGAGCTATAGAGATCATTTCCTTAATTTTCTCAAAAGCAAGCTTACCTTCAAGAGTCCATTTGAACAGTAAGCCCTTCTTCAACATCAACATGATGGATCTCATGATGCCCATGAAATTCAAAATAAACAAGTTGATGAAGTTAACCTTTCCTATAAAAGACTCTAACCCATTTTGGTTGACAAGTAGTGACAATTTTGTTATAGCCTTCAACCTTTCAAGGTCTATGGAGTGATCCCACAAAGCTAGTTTACAATTTTTGAGAGGAACTGATTTTTTCTGAAATCACATAGTTTTAGAAAATATAATGATTTAACCCTTTAAAAGTTACATTTTAAGGATTCCAATTGAAGAGGGTTTGATCAAACCACCTTAGATAAAACCCCCTTGGATAGAACCTTACTAGTTTTAAACCATACATATAAATGAGTCTCCTTTACACCTATCAAAATGCTGATAAAAAATAACTTTTGATTTACCTTTTGGGGGATCAAATGAATTCATTTAAAATTTATTTCAAATCATTATGGTATTCTTCAGAATGAGATATCCAATGAATATAATTTTAATATGTTTTGGTTTTATCATGTATTTGTTTTTTTAGTTTTATTAAACATAGGTTTTTCATCGAAAATGAAGATCTTTGTTCTACGCATGTGGAAAAATAGCATATTATCAAAGACAAATTTTGAAAAATATGAGTGCACTAGATATTGAAATCCTTAATCCAACAAAAAATAAAATAATTTTTATATATACAAAAAATGTTATGAGTTATACAGTCGTGCTATGTCTGAATTGTAATTGGTTTGACTTCGAAACTTGATTAAAGAAAAAATATTTAATATAAAAATGTCTAACCAAGTGGAAGCACTAAATATCGAAGTTGCAAATCTAAATTCAAAATAATTAGAATTTTATCCTTCATGGAAAAAGATTTAGGCATTATACGGTGTGCATCACTTTTTAAAAATGTTGTTTTCTAAAATAAACCAATTTTCATGGAAGATGGAAAAAGAAGTGCAATCTGATTGCAAAATTTTTGAAAAAAATACTTTTAGAATCTACAAACAAAGTGTGATGAGATTCTAATTTGTATCATCTTCAAATTCATCACGGTTTAGCCACTATAGGTGCCCAAATGGGAAGATTTAGTTAAAAATAATAATTTCAGTGTCCAGTTTGGCGAAAAATTGTAAACCACTATTGTGGGATCACCCTATGACTATCCACTCTTTTAATACAACAAAGTGAAACAACATGACTTGTGGTATGCCACAACTTTTTTCTTTATTTATTTGATCTAAGACAACCTATTGTATAGAAGATGCTCTCAAAATTATAGTAAAATCCTTTATTCTATGAAGACTATTCAAAATCTTCCCATCATAACAATCAACAAAACCATCAGTCAGTCAACTAAACTTTGTAAGAGTTTCATCAAATTCTACTTTTTCACTCTCTTTTCCATTCTAAAATTTATTCCCAATTTCATTCATGTATAACTTCCTCAGCCTATAGATCCCACTGTTATACATAACTTACTAGGTATCAAGGATAGCTTTGAGTTTCTACCCAAAGAACAATTGAGAAAAATTGACCTTAGTAGATACAATGTCTTGAAAATCTCTTTCAATTTATTCTAGAAAAGAGTTCCTAAGAGTATAATGTGTTGAGAATATCTTTGAAGTTATTCTTTGAAGGCTCACATATATTGGAAAACTAATTTTACAGAGCACAAATTTTTCTCATTCTTGATGAAGGTCATCAAGCATGAAAGAGACGATCATGGAATTCATGCACAAAGGTTAATTAAACACTGTGCAATATACTCTCATGAGCTCTTTTCCAGAATAATGTTAAAGAGGTTTTCAACACACTGTATCTGGTAAGGCCAATTTTTTATAATTATTGCTTGGGTAAAAACTTGAAGCTATCCTCCACACCTGGTAAAGTTATGACTAACAACAAGATCTACAAGCTGAGGAATTTATTCATTGATGAAATTGGGAATAAAAAACAAAATGGAAAAGATAGTGGAAAAGTAGAATTTGATGAAACTCTTACAAATTTTAGGTTAATGGTTGATTCTTCTCTTCATTGTTATGATGGGAAGATTCTAAAAATTATTCCCAAAATAAAGGATTGTACTATGATTTTGAGAAAGGTTATCTTAGATCAAACAAATGAAGCAAAAAATTGTGAAAGAGATAAAAAAATATATTTTCAAATAGTGGTGTCTTATGTATAGAGCCCCCTATGATTTTCTCCTAGAATAAGGCATAGAAATTTTTAATTAGGAACAATGGTATATCAACGAATATTTATCCTATTTGTTATGCTACAACAATTAACTCTAGGTTAGAACATATCCTATCAAGATAAAATAGCAGATGCAATTCACCTCAAACTTTTTTGTGCTAATTGCTTTGTAAGGAAGTTTGCACTCCTCCATGAACATTCTCTATGCACATCAGTATGTTGGTTATTATCTTGATCTCCATTTTGATCAAAATAACAATGAAGTTCATTCCATAACTCATGACCATTTTTCAGTGTTATCATCCAAAGCTCATTTACTTCTTACTCATTGTGTTCTCAACCACCATGTGTAAATGACTTAGACGACAAATATTTATCACCATTTGACAGTAACTTTCATTGGCTTTGGACTATTTGTTATGATTCAGTCATTGTTTGACAATGTTATTCATTTTTCATTCCTACGGGATAGAGGATAATTCATAGTTTGCAACTCTCTAACAATGATACATGATAGAGGATAATTCATAGTTTGACCTCTCTGGTCTTTTTTGTTTGGTTGTTGCTGATCTTTTCTCGGGCAGCTAGTCTTTTTGGTTGGACTTTGGTGTCCTCTTTTCTATTCTGTAAACTTTGTTATTTCAGGTCCCTGTAAAACCTATTTTACCCTTTTATCAAAAACAATGATATTCCTTTCAGTGATCTTGGTCACCTAATTCAATTTTTTACCTTCTTCATTTCTTAGTGCTAACAATGCATGCACAATTTTTTCTTAGTAGAATTTATAGTGCTCCTTCATTTTAAAATATTATATTCCTTAGACAATAATGTTTCAACGAATTCATATTTTTTCTTACAAACATTTTGTTGCACTTGTAGAGTTTTCTTGTGCATAATATATAGTCAAGATTCCTTCAAATGTTGCTCTTTTGTAGAGGTAGTAGGATAATGATGTCAATAAAATAATAGTGTTAGTGAGAGGTATGAGATGAGATACATGGAGAATGGAAGGTATAATGTTTTGATAGTAAAAAAATCATTTATCTTCTCAGACCTTGACACAAGTTTCCTCGGTACATAAGATACTGTATAATCTACTCTATTCCATGGTATCCACCTAATTTCATACCACCCAGAGAAGCAATGATTGAGAGTATATGTATAGACTATATTTTTTACCTCAAATGTGTCTTTATAAGGGCTTTCCACAATTAGGAGGAAGGTATGTCATGAAATTTTTTTCCCACCCAAAACTAAGCCTTACAAAGAATGTTTGTACCTATGCAGAATACCATAAGATGGTTCAAAAAGTTATAATCCAACACAAGAGCAAGCTATTAAGGGAGACTTGGATTTTCCATTAGCATCTTTATGATTATATAAACAACATCATTTTTTCCATAGTTTCAAAATACACATTTATGATAGTATTCACACAACAAGATCCTTGAAAGGCCGAAAACCTTTCTCTCAATTTTGCTAGGTCACTCCTCAAGAGACTGTATCACTATTTATGGGCTATTTACAATAGCTTATCCACTAATGAGAAGGCTCCCCTAATTTTCTAATGGAATAAATTTTCACCTACTCTACTTGAATGTGTAATGTGATGTAGAACGTTTACTATCAAAAGGCACTATTTGCGACAAAAAAATTGTGACTTGATATCCATAGAATCTAACTTCTTGCAACACAAAATGCACAACCAACATCCCAACCAAAGCAACTTAGCTTTAATACATGCACCATAGCCAAATTTTTCCCACATGAATGGTTGAATTGAAGTAACTTTTGGAGGTCCCTTGAATAGTAAACATACACAAACATAAATTGTTGTGGTAGCCAACAAGGAGAAAACAAATGGATGATACATGGCTCCATGATAGCTTGTCATCCTTGATACTCTCTTGGAGGAAAATATTGCACACTCACTACATTTCTAGAGAATCTTAAGTAATTTTTGTGAAGACAAGTTTGTGTTTAAACCAACTTCCTAAATTGCACTAACATTCAAGGAATTTTCTTTCATAATTGTTATTACTAATTGAGCATTCATGAGCTATCTCTTAGTTTCTTCCAGCTACCTGGTTATATGAATGATTATTTATCATTAAGGCATAAGTATATCTGGAAGTAGATTTTTATCAGATATTGTAGCTACAAGTTCCACTTCGAATCACCAAAGCCTCCACAAAACCCTCTACACAACCACCACAACACCACACCATTTTTGTTAGGCCTTCGTGGTGATGAGGGGAGCTTTCCCACATCACTGCAAAGGCCCATAAATAATAGTGTCATGTTGTGGTGGTTGTGCAAAAGGTTTTTTGAAGGCATTGGTGACCCAAAGTGGAACTTGCAACTACAATATCTTGTAAAAATTCACTTCCAAATATGCTTTTCATGGATGTTCATATCCTCATGCAAAGAAACAATTCACACACAAGTGAGAAGGACACTTTTAAAGGTTGAGGAGTTGGTATTTGCACCCACTAGTTGCATTTTCTTAAAATTTTCTAAGGAATTTTCAGAAAAACCCATTTTGAACATATCCTTCAGTCATGACATTTCATGCTAACATATTTCTTTGAGGCATTTTTTGAAACAATTTGCTTGCCTTTTCTATGCTTCCACATTTTCATGTATGTCTAGCAAGGCACTTCTAACTACAACATATGAAAAAAAAATCCATGTTGTTATGCTTTGATGGATGTCCCATCATTATTACTAGTTTTTTGATGTAGTGCATAATAATATAATGCAACTCTATTTTTCAGATTGTTTCATTTAGCATCACAAGTATTATCCATAAGAATATTTTCCTTGTTTAAAATAATTGAAATGGTTTATATCTCTTAGCACAATTCCTCTTGCAACAATCTCAAAGATGAATTTAGATGCAGTGTGAAAATCAAAACATACTCAAAGGTTCTTAAAAACTCTAATAGTTGTACCAAAGGCCATGTTTAAGAAACCAAATGCAATTGCTAACTTTTCACTATGGTGCCAGATAAATGATTATTTTTTATTCTATCCACAATATTAAATAAAAGTCTTGAATTTGGAATACCTTGTTGCCTTCATTTTCCAAGCCAATTTCTCCAATTTTGAATAGCTCTCCCATGCTTGTGGATGTGATGAATTTTTTTCCCACCCAAAACTAAGCCTTACAAAGAATGTTTGTACCTATGCAAAATACCATAAGGTAGTTCAAAATGTTATGATCCAACAAAAGAGCAAGCTATTAAGGGAGACTTGGATTTTCCATTAGCATTTTTATGATTATATAAACAACATCATTTTTTCCACATTTTCAAAATACACATTTATGATAATATTCACATAGCAAGATCCTTGAAAGGTCAGAAACCTTGCTCTCATTTTTGCTAGGTCACTACTAATGGTCATGTCACCATGTTTAGTCATTTATATGTATTTTTTATTAGTTTTTTAGTCATATATTGTTGTTTCTGTACTAGTGACTATATTTTTCTTTGCAAGCCTTTTCACAAGTTCAAATCCAAAAATGCAATTGGGAAGAATGAGCAGAGATAGAAGAACAAGTTCAAAATTTGACTTTGCAAAAATGAAGAACAAGACTGATATGCCACAGTACCATGATTTCTTTTAGATTTTACAACTTTCAAATTTTCTATTGTCAAATTCTTGTTTTTGCCCAGAAATCCTAGTGTGGGATTGATACGCTAAGCTTGGCATGTATGTGTCCCAATGAGTCCTAAAGTCTACATTTTTTAGGATTTCAAATCTTTTTCTGAGCGCACTCAACTTCCCAAGTGCACCTCTATGTTTTCTCAATTTATTATTGTAATTTATATTAATTTCTAGGTCATTTCAAATCCCTAGCTTAGTGGTGAACCACCTTTTAGTCTTTGATCACACCCTAGGACACCTAATCACAAGATCTCTTTCCCCCATTTCATCCTTGGATTGAGATCTCTAAGGTTTCCTTGAATTAAGTAGAGTGAAATAGGTCCTTATCTTTTGTTCCATCTTCCCGAAAGATTGGACACCTATTTCCCTTTATTTCATATTATTCAATATTATCTTATATGTTGTGTTAGATTAGATCCTTATATGAATTTAGTGTTCTACAATTAGATCATTGGTGAATTTATTGTAGCATAGCATACTTAAACACAATGTTGCATCTAAAAGGAAACTAGGATAATTTTTATTAGATCACATAAAGCATGTTAGATCATGGAAACATTTACTAAGTAGTCTTACAAATATTATTTGATAAATCACATTGCCATTTAATTTAAACAAATGAGCATAAAAAATCAAACACAAATGATGATATATATCACAATGTTTTAAGTACATGTCATCAAATATGAAATGCTAGTGTGGCATATGGCTACTAGATCCCTCATGAGTTGGTGATTACACTCATTGAGAGACAATAGTATATGATTGTGAACTAATAAGAGAATCTAGTTCATACTATAGGCCCCCTACTCATCCAAAAATTTTGGTCTCCCATGTGACAACCTCTAATTTCTCTCACCCTATGTGGTATTTGTCCATATTTAGCATGGAAATATCTGCATGAAGTCTTGTGAACTTTGCTATATCTCGAGATGATTGAAGCTCCTTATATGCAGCCATGGATCGATCAACACACCTAGTAGCATTCTCCTATTCTCCTCTCAGCCTCAAAAAATGCTCAAATAGCTTTGTATGTTTCTCCATAATAGGTGGGGCATGTATTCTATAGCCTCATCTTTGAGTGAAGGAGGCACTATCTCTACGACTTCTCATTGGTAGATATTATGTAACTCTCTCATAGACCCTACAAGATAAAAATCATAAATTTAATCACTACACATCATGATATATATATATTATAAGCATGAACATAGTCATAAGCATAATAATAAATAAAATTTCATCACCTAGATCTTTGGCCATCTGTGTCAAAACAACCTCATTTAATGCAGGAGGAATAGAGGATGTACTAGTCTTTCCATGCTCATAAGTGTTGGTGCATGACACGAATACTGACTGCAATCTACTAGCATAAGTGGAAGTTGAATCTTTACACTCATGGGTAACTAGATCCTCATTTGTTTTTTCACTTCCCTCACTAAATAGCTACTCCTCCTCCTCATCATCATCCTTCTCCTCTCCCTCATAGTATGGGTCTACCTCCTCATCATAGTCCTCATCTATCTCATCTTGAAATAGATCTAAAGCCCCGAGCCTTGTATCCTCACCTATCTGCTCTTCCTCATCCCTCTAATCTAGAAGCTATCTTGTAAAGCCTATAGGTTGATCCATAGGAAATACCTGATCTAGTTGTGTTGTGACCCACCAATCCTCATATGCATCTAGGTGATCCCATAATGTTGGTTTACAATTTTTGGGAGATTCTAATTTTTCTTGAAATCGCATATTTTTAGAAAATATAATGATTTAAGCCTTAAAATTTTCAATTTTAAGGATTCCAATTGAAGAGGGTTTGATTGAACCACCTTAGATCAAAACCCCTTAGATAGAACCCCACTAGTATTAAACCATACATATAACGGAGTCTCCTTTACACCTATCAAAACGATGATTAAAAACCACTTTTTATTTACCTTTTGGGGGATCAAATGAATTAATTTAAAATTTATTTTTTGTAAATATGTAGTCCTTATTGTAAGCTTCCCAAAAAGAATAAATTTTAAATAAAATTTAATTTTATTATATTTAATTTTTATTTCTTGTGAATGTAGGTTTTTCATCGAAAATCAAGCTCTTTATTCTGCACATTTGGAAATATAGTAGATTATCAAAAAAAAAAAATTAAAATATGAGTACACTAGATATTGAAGTCCTTGATCCAATAAAAAAAAAAATATTGAATTTTGATACATACAAAATAAAATGTGTTATACAATTCACCTATGTTTGAATTGTAATTGGTTTGCATTCAAAACTTGATTAAGGAAAAAATATTAAATAACAAACTATGAAACCAATTAGAAGCACTAGATAATGTAGTTACAAATCTAATTTCAAGAAACAAAGAATTTTATCCTTGACAGAAAAAAAATTATGTGTTATACGGTGAGCATCACTTCTGAAAAATGGTGTTTACTGAAAAAAATAGCTTTCGAAGGAGGTGGAAAAATAAGTTGAATATGATTCCAAAAAATTGAAAAACAAATTAGAATCTATAGAAAAAATGTCACAAATTAATATTTTGCATCATTTTCAAATTCCTCACAGTTTAGCTGCTATAGGTGTCGAAAAGTGAAGATTTAGTTAGAAAAAATCAGTCCAGTGTTTATTTTGGCCAAAAATTATAAACTAGTATTATGGGATCACCCATTTGTAGCATCAACATCATCAATGCCAAAGATTGGGGGCATAATGAGATCATCATCTAAATCATTGGATCTAACATAATCGACTGTCAGTCATCTTGTATCTCTTGGCCTCTTGGAACTCCACATTGATCACCTATAAAAAGGTTGTGCCACTACTAGTACATGTATCTGCCCAAAATATCTGATGACATGATCATAGTAGAATGGTATTACTATTTAATCATGTCTCCCTAGAAGAAACCCATCCCTCTACATCCTCCTCAACTATCAAGTCTCATCTGGCCACTATATTATTAGCTAGTAAGGTCTCCAAAGGACCTCGTCTTGATCTAGTCAGTCAAATCAAAATCTCCAAAAATGTAAATCCTCATATTGACACACTCATCTTAGTGGATAAGTGAATGTGCATGGGTATCCAAGGGCGCATATAGAAGGGAACCCTATTAGCCTGGTGCATGTGATCTGCTCTAGGCACCAAACTTGTAGTACCATACAATGTACCATATTATCAACCTCTCGCTATGCAAATCATCCTAAATTATAATATAGATGTACAAGAATGCTATGGCACCATACATAGATATCCCTCTGGTGCTCCATCCCCCGATCATGTGAACTAGGCCTATATCCAAGTGTACTCCCATTCTCATCATATTTCTATCATTGTCTGGTATGGTACTTTGAAATACCCTATGATACGACTTATCTAATTTGATGTGGCTACACTGCTACCTATATTCCACCTCCATAAAGCAAGTACAATCAAGGGGGGCATACATCTACCCTCAAATTTTATTTCTATGAGAAGTTACATAAGAGGATTTTTTTTTAACGAGTAACGAATTTGTGCTATAGGATGTGTTTCTTAACTTTGTGGTTTGGCAGATAGCTACAATGTGGGCTTCCTTCTCCCATATTGTGAATGAATCTATATGAGTATTTGTTTATGAAATTAATTTTATCATTCAGATTCCTTTAGGTTGCATATGCATGCAAAGTCATATGGGTACTAAAGAGCAGGCTAAATATAGTGACAAAAAATTTACTCCCTTTTTAGAGATGGTACAATTTCTTACTTAATTTGGACCTATTTTGGTACACTTGCATTCATGACCCCTTTAAATCATCATTAATAGGCCTCTAAGACCCTTTATTTCAGATCTCAATGTTTATTCCAACTAAAATCATGAAAAAATCAATAATAAACTTAATTTTCTTGTACATCCCAATATTTTCTCACCTCAAAAAAGTAGGGTGTTATGAGTCCCATGTGGCTCCTTTTTAGTGTTTGAGAGGGAATTTTAAGTTTTTAATTCAATATTTTGGTTGATTTTCACATTTGAGATCTAATAAATGGTAAATAAGATGAATTTCCTATATCAAGAAGATTTCAAGTCATTATTTCATGTAAAGAAATTGATTCAAGAGCTAAGTTACTCTATAGTTTGAAGAAAGATTCTTCAAAAGAGATACAAATTTTCAAGAGCAAGCAAGATTGAAGTCTTGGAGTAGCATCACTATTTTTTGCATGTCTTCAAGCTCACTTTCATTCAAGATCTAGCATTTTGAATGATTGAAGATGGTATCCTGTGGAGAATCATGATGGATTCTAGATTGGGAAGATGTAACTAGCCATTTAGCTAAGCCTAATGACATGTTTCCTAAGTAATTCCATCCTCCATTATCACTCTACTCTCAACATAAAGAAAGGTATATGCATCATTATGGCTTATTAGGGTGATTAGAGATCTCCAAAAGTGAGTCATCATCTTCATGCTTCATTCATGAATCTCATTCTAACACATTAGAATAGGGTTGCATTGCATTTCAAATTTACTAATATGAGATGCACTTAAGATTAGGGTTTGTATAAACATTTAATTTCAAGATCTATTATTTCTATCAAATTTTAATTACCCAAGTAGGGGGTTTGACCAAGGAAAGACACCCATAAGAAAATCAACACTATATTATGTTTTGCATGCCTTTTTACAAGTTCAGATCCATAAATCAGATTGGGAAGAAAGAGCAGAGATAGAAGAATAGGTTCAAACTTTGACTTTCATAAAAAATAGAAATGGACTGATACGTCATTTGTGGCATATGAGTCCTAGTATAGTGATTTTTACATATTTCAAAAGTTCCAGATTTACCACTATTAGATTGTTATTTCTACCCAAAAACCCTAGTCTGGGACTGATACACCCATTATGATGAAGTAATTATGACAATCAAATACATGCAGAAATTTGTATTGATAAATAGGGACAAATGAAGGGCAACAAATAGGACAAAATAAGAATAAAACAAAAATTCATGAAAGGAAAAATTAAAAAGCACACACACAAGGCTTCTTGGAGGGCGAGAGAAGGAGCATGGGAAAAATATTTAGAAAGGGAATGGCCATTAATAAGGGAGATATGAACTGGATTCATTCATGTTTAGGAGAAAAGAAGACCTATATGTCTACAAAATCAAGAAAGGAATGAAGAAAATCGATATCACAATGGAATGTATTGGAGAGATCTAAGGACAATATGGGAAGGTAAGGATCGTAGAGGTAGAGATCTAGGTCCGAGAATCATAGCAAGGTTTGAAAGGAACGCTATGCATAACTAGGCAATACAAAATCAGGCAGGAAGAGCTAGGGAGGTAGATCAAAAACAGTAGAGAAGAAAGGATGAGGGTCGTACGTATGATTTGAAAAGGAAAAATTGGGTCTTAGCTTCAACCCAATGGATAAGGATAAGATTTCAAGGATATAGGAAGTTTGGGAAGGAGTGGAAGAATTACTCGAAACAAAAAATTAGGGAACGCAAAATGGAAAAACTATAGAGGAATAAGAAATAAATGTGACAAACCAAGAGATCAAAAAATAAGATTGATGTGTGAGAGAACTCAAGGGGAATAGTGAGGAGAGAAAGGTGTAAATTAGATCCTTGATTGAGATCTTGATGGGAGCACTAGGGTGGTCAAAGGAAAACCTAAAGGAGAAAGCTCTCATTGCCAAATGGTGGGGCGAAGGATGCCCTAGGGATAAAATGTTGTTGTGGTGGGAAGAGAAATATGGAAGTGAAGTGGATATAATATTCCTAACACATGATTATTTACTAGTAAGGTGTGCATCATCACAAGTGAAGCAGGATATTCTAGCAATAAAAAATCAAAAATGGCTGGCATAGGGTTTTATTTGAGTGATTGGGAGGAGAATTTCAATCCCTCCAATCACATTCCTGAATGCATGAAAATGGAAGTGAGGCTAGGTAGCCCACCATCAGAATATTGGGAAAAGGAAATCTTGGGATATCTTGGGGAAGCCTTAGGAAAAATAGTGGAAATAGAGGAAGATCAATGGAATCAATGATCTATAGGAAGGTTGTGGGTAGAACTAGCTCAATGGAGCCAGAAGATTGAAGAGGTGGAAACAATTTCAGAGGGGGGAAAGTGGACTCGGAAGGTGGAATGGGCTCTCTCAACTAGTCAAGAAAATCTATGGGATGGATGGAAAAATGAGGACTAGTGGCCACACAATATGGAGGACACCAAAGGAAAATAGATACTCAAGCAAGGTGAAGACGCATCCAAGGATGGAACAAAGGTTATTGGGAGAATATTTTTGAGCAAGGAGAAGTGGGGAAAGAATCATAAGACATAGAGGCAAGGTGTAGCAGTGAGAATGTTGAAGATACTCAATCAAAAGGAAATAAGGAGGGGGAAGAAATGGAAGAGGAGGCCGCACAAAAAAATTACATAGATCATGAAATTAGGTAATTGAAATATTTCCTAAGTAGGGAATGGGAGTCGATATTTGAAGTAGCAAGTGAATTAAGAGATTTAATAGAGCAAGCATACCCAAAACCACTACTATTCATGGCCCCATGGGAAGAAGGCGAGGAACTGGAGGAGTGGGAAGTAAAGGAGGAAGAAACCACCACATAAGCTAATATTGATAAAGAAGAATTGGATGGTTCAAAGGATCAAATAATTTAATTGGAAATGGTTGATAGGCTGGAGGAAGTGGACTGAAAAACTCTAGAAGAAGAGGGGAAATAGGAGAATCAAGATATCAATAAGAAGTTGAGCCCAAACGTAGGGGTAACTGAGACAATTTAGGGAAAGAAAATGGCACATTTCTTGGAAAAAAAAAAGGTAGGCCAAAAAATAATGAGTAAAAGTTTTCTTTGGCTGGTGAGGCCACGGGTCAGTAGAACATAACCATGCATCTGAAGTCAAGGAAGGGTGGTGCCCTTCCCATGGGGCAATGAGGATCATTTTTTGGACTATTAGGGGCTTAAACATGCCTAACAAGAAACACCTAGTTAGGAATTTGGTAGAAAATAGAAAGGCATACATCATACTCATTTAAGAAATAAAATTGGGGGATAAGGACATAGAGAAATATAGAAGAAAAAATAGGTTTTGGGTATGTGCAGATCATCATGGAAAAAACAGGCCTTTAAGTGGCAATGGAAATTCAAAAAATTGGAGTTAGGAAAATTGACATGAAAATTTGAATAAGTTATTTATCTTATTTAAAAAATATGTAACAATAAAATCTATAGAAAATTTATTATAGTTGCTAAAATACTAGGTTTATTAAAAAAAAAAATCTATTTGGTGAATTTTTTAAATTTCAATGTAGTAGTACTTAAATTTCAAGGGAAAAATGAGAAGTAGGTGTTTGTCTGACCACCCTAACCAGAATAAAATGATAATATTTTGTTATAATATTTTAGATATAAGTAGAGAACTCATGTCTCGATATGATGCATAATTTTTTATAATTTTTTTCCAGGTAAATAATTAATTATGAATTTTTTATCTTTTAGAAAATATAAAAACTCGTATATTTGACCACCTTAACTTGGTCAAAACTTCAAGAAATGTATTTTTTTTTTAATCCTATATTATGTGAAGCATAGAATGTGATGCATGTTTCGAATTCAAAAAATGTCATACCATTTGAAAGTTATAGATGTTTTTCAATCAACCTATCAATTAAGAATTTAGTCATAATTCAAATATAAAATGAATAATAATTACTTATAAAATATAAATTAAAGCATAATTTATATTGGTGGAAAGCTAAGAATCTCCTTTAAGAACCCTTTTTCGTCTAATCAATTTTTGGGAAAAAAAATCGTCAGCCACATGGGCCATAATATCACTTATATATTGCCACTTTTTGGCCCATCATGACCTTGCACATATCCTTCTAGTTGATGCCATTTGTTGGGGTCGAAGGAGCATCAGGGGGCTTGATCATTATGTGGAAGGCTCAAATTGTGTATAGAGAAGAAGTAGCAGGGAAAATAAATTGGTTGGCTTTTCTAGTGAGGAGCATGGATTCCGACCCTTCTTTCATCCTCATTAATGTACATGACCCCTCCTACTACATTCAAAAAAGAGACATTTGGAAGGAGATTGGATCATTCCTTAAGATGGAAGGGGCACCTTTAATATCTTGGGAGGGGATTTCAACATGATACTTTATAGTAGTAACAAGAGAGGGCGAGTAAAGAGAAAGTATCAATCACACATGGATTTTGAATACTTTTTTAGTAGAAACATGTTAATGGAAATTCACATGGAAAACAATCAGTTCACATAGACAAATCAGAGTGTGGGGTTTGGCAACATAGCAAAAAAATTGGATAGATTTATGTTTAAAGGAGATCTAGTGCAATTCCCCTTCACACTAGAATGTAACATAGTCACTCAATTAGGATTAGATCACCATCCAATATGCTTGGAATTTCATGTTGATAAGAAACCTTCACGTTTTCCATTCAAATTCAAAGATATGTGGTTCAAGGACCCCAACTTCATTGAACTAGTTGCAAAATGGTGGTGGAAGGGAGAATCTCAAGGGAACCAAATGTTTAAAGTAGTTTCAAAGCTCAAACTACTAAAATAGAAGATCAGATAATGGAACAAGATGGAGTTTGGCAATATCTTTAAGGAGAAAGAAAAACTCGAGGCGGATTGGATCTAGTAAATCGAGTAGTTCTAGAAAAAGGAATGGATGTAGATCTATATATGGCAGAGAAATAGTTGTTGAGGAAACTAGAGGAAGTTATGATCAAGGAAAAAATATTTTGGTGGTAGAATTCTCATGAGACATGGTTGAACAAAGGTGACATAAATTCAAAATAATTTCACAATTCAACAATAGCATGAAGAGAAGAAAACAAAATAGTCAGGTTGAAACTGTCCAATGGTCGAGAAGTAGAAGAGGCAAAGGTAATGAAGAAAGAGGTGGTAGGATTCTTTAAGTAGTTACTAAACATTGAGGGAGGATCTCAACTCTTTCTTTAGAATTCATTACTCTCCAACATCCCAAAGTTAGTTAGAACAGATCAAAATAAGCTCCTCCAATGTCCTTTTACAATAGCAGAAATTAAGATTGCAACATTTCGATTGCACCCAAACAAATCACTTGAGCTAGATGGGTTTCAAGATATTTTTTTCCAAAAATTCCATGATATAATAGGGAAGGAATTGGATGAGGTGATATAACAATCAGGAGCATCAGGGAAAATACTGAGAGATCAATAACACATTCCTAGCACTCATCCCAAAGAAAGAAAAATCCAATCTCAATGGTGAAGTTTCGACTGATAACACTATGTAATACCTTATACAAAATAATGGTTAAGGCAATGGAAAATAGAATGAAAAGGATCCTCCCATCTCTCATCTAAAAGGAATAGACTAGATTTGTTCCACAAAGGTTAATCTTGGAGGGGGTGACAATAGCCCAAGAGACTATACAATCATTGTAGTGCACCCAAAAGCAAGGAATGCTCATAAAATTAGATATAAAAAACTCATATGACAAAGTTTATTGGAGGTTCATATGCAAGGTTTTGGAGGCCTTTGGCTTCGATAAAGGATGAATTAACTAAATATTCAATTGTATATCAATTCCTAGATACTTGATTCTTCTAAATGGCTCCCCTAAAGGATTCTTTGAAGTATCCAAAGGCCTTTGTGAGGGTGATCCACTCTCACCCTTTCTATACATACTGATGGTGAAAAATCTTGGGCAAGCGATTTCTAAGGTGGCTACAGAAAGAAGGATAGAAGGCATTCAAGTCACAAGTGGGTTTCCAATGGTCACACTTCATAAATTTATTGATGACACAGGAATTTGCAAGGATCATACTTGAATTTTTAGTTTCTTTAGGGCAACAAGTAAGTAATGAGAAATTTTTATTTTTTTATTATTTTTGTTCTGAACATTAGGCCAAGTGATGTGTAGGGAATATCAATAATACTCAAGTTAAGAATAGGCCAGCTACCAAAAACATATCTAGGCCTTGCTTTGTATAGAGTTAGAAACAATATTCTATGGAATCCTATGGTAGAAAATTGTAGAAGAGAACATCATCTTGGAATGGGAGGTGGCTAATCTTGATAGATCAAATAGTGATGCTGAAGTAAACTCTTTTGATGCTGCCAATATACTTGTGATTCCTAGAATTTCTCACTTGTCATGCCAAGATACTCAAAAATCATATGGGGAGATTCTTTTGGTAGGGGGCTACAGAGAAAAAGAATATTGTGACAATCACCTAAGAAAAAATATGCAAGTTGAAAGAGGACAGTCGTCTAGGGATTCAAAATTTTCTAACAACAAAATATAGCATTGGGTTCTAAACTCATTTGTGAACGTACACCAACAACAAGGGAAAATTGGTTAGGCTCTTTCAGAAGAAATACCTAAATTTTGATAGAGTAGAAGAGATTATGTTGGTAGATAGTCTTCCCAAAGGATCATGTGTCTAGATATTCATGAGGGCATGCAAATAGTTCATCTTAGATTACCTCTCCTGGAATGTGTGGGATGGAATAGAATCTCTCTTTTGGGAAGATTCATGGTGTGGATACCCATCTATAGATAGTTGTGTTGGCTTGGAGCATCTAAGAAAAAAACTTAAATCTGGGTTGGGATCCAAGGTCAGAAACTACATGGAAGAGAAATGGATTGAATGACACAAAATTATGGTTTGGAGACACATGAGTGTAGGTAAGGCCCCAACTAAGGAAAACAAAATTTTAATATCCTTTCTAGAACAAAAATGTGATCATTGTAAATGGAGAGGATGAATTGGTATGGAAAAGCTCACCCTCGAGGATCTATAGGGAAAAATATGGGTATGAAGCATTGGTAGGTGAATGAAGAATGTCTAAATCACCACTTAAATTGTGCTAGAGTAGGCGTTTCTTTCCAAAAGCTATTACACTTTCCTGGGCTCGATCTAGAGGAAAATTCTCATGAAAGACAAGTTTAGGAGAATGGGATATGCTGGCCCGCCGAGGTCTAAAATGTACAAAAGGGAAAAAGAGAATGCAAAAAATTTGCTAGGAAGTTTTCCATTTGCAGAAGCCTATTGGAGGTGGTTGTGTGATAAATTGATCTAGAAAGGAGCATTTCCAAATTATATACTATCCCTCTTCTCTTCATGGCCCAAATTGAAGAAAGGGGCACACTTCAACACTCTTTGGATTGTGTGTCCATCATTTATATTATGTGAGATATGGAAAGAGAGGAATAGGAGAGATTTTTAGGGAACAAAAAGGGAGTGATGGGTATTCTTAAATCAGATAGTGGCTTCAATTATGGAAGTAGTACAAATGACGAGGTTCTGTAGCTAGACAAAAGGAAGGTGAAATTTTCATAATGGGACATGGAGATGAGGAAATATTGATTTTGTTTAAGGATTCCCAAGCAAGGAGTAATTCCCTTGAATGAATCGATGCCTAGTAGGGAACATGCAGTATGGTTAAAATCTGAAACAAGGATGGTTCAAACTAAACTTGGATGGGGTGGTGAGAGGCAACCCATGGGTATACGGTGATGGTTGCATTATTCAAGATTGGGATGAAAGATTGGTAGAAAAAAAAGTAGATCCCCTATAGGAAGGAACAACTACAATGATATAAAACCTTTCCCTAACAAATGAGGTTTAGTTGTACAAGGACATATCTTTGAGACAAGTAGAGATAGAAGGAGACTTGATGGTGATCATTCAAGCCTTTCAAGTAGAAAAGATAAAAAAATAAAAGTTGCAACCTCTTGTGGAACAAGCCTATAGCTTAGCATGTGAACTATATTGATTCACAACTAAAATAATCTATAGAGAGGTGAATAGGGTAATAGATAAGTTGGAAAATGAGGGTTCATATGGATTGAAAATCATGAAACTATAGAAGGATCAAAGAGGTAGAAGTAAGTAGATATGAGAATGTATTTTCATGGCTCCTAATGATGATAAGTATCACTATATATCTAGTGATAGTTTGTCAGGTTGGCTAGGTTGACTTTATGGTTTTTGGTTGTTTTTAGGTGGTGAATTGGTTGTATCATTCACATATTTCATGTGTTAGGTGTATATGGTAGGTGAAGGTCTTTATTTTATTGTGCCTTGCAGAATGAACTAGAATGTAGTATACAATGGTGTATAAGGGGGTATGTTTATAGTTTCATATGTTTTGGATTGAAGAAGCCTAATATGGCTAAGGAATCATTGTAAAATATTATGAAATCAATATAAATTTCTGGTTTATGTAGCAAAAAAAGGTGTTATATTGTATTTTGAAGTTGATTTTTTATTTTTATTTTTTATCCCAAAAGTGTTGTTAAACCTTGACCCCATTCTTGAAGCATAAGGAAATATAAATATTTCTACATTGACTTGATTCACCTAAGGGTTGCTAGTCAATTCTTTGTGGGGATCTCATTTCCTAATAAAATATTGAGAAATATGTGCATTATAACCCTCTTGTTATGAATTCCATATTTGAATCTCCACCTAATTTTTGGTGTTCCAATAATTTAATGTTTTACAATATTTTGAATATGAATGTGAGAGTTACTACAAAATATTCTATGAAAAAATACATCTTATAAATAATTATAAATGTGAGAATAAAATTCAACATAGTTTAGATTGGATTAATGTAGACTACTAGGGTTTGAGCTTTTAAAAATAGAGATTGGTGAAATAAATTTTATCAAAAAGTGGTACTCATTTACTACATCATCGAAGCATACAAGAGAATAAATGCTTGCAATCGTAATCATATAAAAATTATCGTTTCATAGGATAGTGTAAATAGTGAATGATGAAAAATTATTTAAGAATGATAAGGTTGAGTTGCAATATTTAGATATTTTATCTTGATTAGCCTAGGAATTTCTTATAATTTAATTTATTCTTAATTGAGAATCACCATATATTTAAACATTTTTTATGTTTAATGATAATGCAGACAACAATAAGGTCTTCATACTCAATAATATTATTTATACAAATAAATTATAAATGAAAGGGTATAAGGATTGGTTTACCACAAGGTGGGAGTATAACTACCCCCTATCCAAAAAAACTTTAACACCTTGATCCATAAAAATACCTTTTGGAGGTAATTCATGATGTATAAAACTAACGTTTTAATCAATAAGTAAAGTTGTATCAGCTATCTAGTTGGACATAATTTTTCTTTTTATTTATTCTTGAGAGACAAGTTTAAAGTCAAACATAGATAGTATCATCACCCACTTAGGTAATATTCCTAACTAGTTAATTTTAGAAAATAAATGTTTAAGATGATTAAACTTGACCATGCCATGAGTTTCTACATGAAGAAGGCAATGTCTTAACTTTTGTGTGGTGAAAAAGAGAGACAGTCACAATCTCTCCAAGATATAGTATCTAGTTTTGGACTAATATAATATATTTACCACTTCTTACCATCATCATCATGTTGAGCTAGTAAAAATACTAAATTGTGAGATGATGTTGAAGTATAAAGTAGAAAATATTACTATTGTACAAATGGCATAAAAATGAGAGGATTAGCCAAATATCTCT
This sequence comes from Sequoiadendron giganteum, assembly GCA_007115665.2. NCBI lineage: Eukaryota > Viridiplantae > Streptophyta > Pinopsida > Cupressales > Cupressaceae > Sequoiadendron > Sequoiadendron giganteum. The sequence goes on from CM021104.1 coordinate 322,689,248, forward strand.
GAATTGAATCAAAATAATTTTGGAAATTCCCATCTAATTGAAATCATACATTTTTCCTTAAGATATGTATAAAAGAAATGATACAATCAAATAGTTGAAAAATAAATCTTGTAAATTGTTGAATCTTCCCCTAAAGACTACAAAGTTGAGATTTATTTTACATGAAGGAATTTTTAAAATTACATATATCTAGTGAGTATTCACTTCAATTCCACAATTACAAATTATAAATCCTAAAATTTTACTCTAATTTCTATAGACAGAAAAAAATAACATCATGCATTAATCATATTCACCTCTCAAATAAATAAATTTTATTTAATTAATCTCATAAATTCCTCCATTTAAATTAAATAAATTAATCTTTAATACTAACATCATCCCCTTTAGCTAAATAAATCAAAATATTTATTTAACTATGTCTAAACCATTTTCCATCTCCTTTTGATTTATTTTAATTAATAAATCTAAATCAAATAGGTCAAATTATCTAATCCATCATTAAATTAATCCAATCCTGATTAATTTAATCTAAAATCATCTCACATCCTCTATCTTTTCCCACTTGCACAAATAAATCATTTAATTGATTTATTAAATCTTCTAATTTCCCTCAACATGGCATCTTTAGGGAATATTCGTCCAATTTGAATTTCCCTCTCAAATGACTCGTCCCTTCCAACATAGCATTATGTCCCCTCTTACATTTCCCCAACTTGGCATTTAAGACTCTTGCGCTTCTCTCCAAACAAGCTAGCTTTTGAATTTCAAATCTCCCTCTCTTTGGCACATTGACCAAAATGTGCACAACCCTCATCCTCTCACATCTTGAAAAGTGGCATCTTGTCATTGGCTCATGAATGATACCACATTCATCCAAATCCCTGAATCTTCCAATCTTGAATATATAAATGCAAAGCATTTCTACAACTCAAGGACACTACTGCACAAATGGATGCACAATCTCATGCATTTGCACTATCATCATCTTGGCATTCTTTCTTATCAGGGGGTGGAAAAGGGCATCCTTTCTATATCATAAGGGGCACCACTCCCACTATGGGATAGGTTTGAACATGATTTTTTAATGTTTTTATTCAACTTATTTGGTATTTTAAGCATATTTAGCATGATGCAACATTTCATAGGGATGCTTAGTTTGTTGCAGATTTAGCTTGACCATGAAAATGTATGTCAAAGTCTAACATGTTACAGATTTAACATCCACAATATGATGCTAGAAGGAGGGTTGATATCATATTAACCTTGTTTATCTCTTAAAGGATTTATAAAGCTTTTTTTTTTTCTTTTTGAATCTTTGAGATAAGTTAATGCAGAACTTGTAGTCAAGTGGAATGAATGCTTTGTGATTGGATGAATGCTCATTTCCCAGTTCCAAAAACTTTAAAAATATTTGAAACTTAAGTCCCTGTATTATCCATTAAGACATCAAGAGTTCTACAGTCTGGCCATAGATTTCTAATCTAAGTTAGGGCCTCACCATAAGGACCGTGTTGGGTGTAGCTGGTAATCATTGTATTCCAAGTGAAGGCATTAGGCTTTAAGTTTTCATCTTGTATTTCCCAGATCAACATCTTAGTCTCCTCACACCTTCTATTGAAAACATAGCAAGTAACCAATATAGAAATAAGACCACATCTTTGAGGCATTATGTCAAACAAGTCGCGTGCCCTCTCTATGCTTACACTCTAGCATAAGCCCTATTTAACAAATATTCTTACATACTCTATAACTTAGTGGCTGGTTAAGCTTATCAAAGTTCTCTTGTAAGATAACCCAATCATTAATCTTCATAGCATTTTGTATTTGATCAATTTTTTTGACATATACTTAGATGTAGTTGTGGTATCGCTGCCATCTTTATCCCCTTCCTGAACTTCACTTTTTTCCTCTTCAATGAAAGTCTCTTTCTCTTCGGATTCACTGTCGCCCTACATCCAAAAATGGGAAGCCATTATAAACTTGATTAAAGCTGCAATAGGATTTTTTTTTTTTAAAAAGAGAGAAAAATATTTCAAGCACTAAGAAATGATAAAGTTGCGTTTATGGATAAATTTGGATGCACATGAACAAAATTACTGTGAGAGCCAAAATATATAACTAGAGATTTCCAAAAGCATAATGTTTGAATACCAATGTAAAGCTCTCGTCAAAAGCAAGTGATTTTTATTTTATCTTGATCGATCTTTGTGCAATACTAAATTTATCATGTCTACAGCTAAGCGACTTCTTGTCGAGGCTCAACATTAATATTGAAGGGTGCATTCATTAGTTCTGAAGCTACTGGTCGAGCCTTATTAGAAGTACATTTTTTTTATTTTGAAGCATTGAAGATGGTAAACATTTGTATTACAACGCAAACAGGCAAGTGTAACGATACAATTTGAGGGTGCCTAAACTTATGTTTTGCAACACCAACAACCAAAATGTAACATGAACCAATAAGAGTACTCATTTGATCAATTTCTTGATTTGATGGAAGAAGAGATGAGCTTTGAATTGAACTGTTTTCAAATCAGGTAAGCTCAAAAAAAATTATTTTAGATTTTCCTTCACATCATGCCAGCATTCCAATGCATTTTTAGATGGTCACCATTTGCATCTGCATTTTCACATTCCATTATGGTGCGGCAGGAGGTAGGTTTTTCACTATCAATCAATCACTTCTTTATCAAGCTATCTTAATTAGATGAAGCACATCAATCACTTCTTTGGTCTCTGCTGGTGTTGATTTTTAATTTTTACCATTGAATGATTTTCGTAGTCATTTCATATTATTCGTAGTGTGAATGTATAGGTAATGTGAATGGACATTGCTTATTTGAAAACAACTTCCGCATAGTCTTCACAAGGTGATTTTCTTAGAGTACCATCATAGGAAATGTCATAGTCTTTTGTGCATTAGGAGTTTTTGATGTTACAGTGAGCTTAAAGTCACACGTCGTGCAACCACTTGTTTCAATATGTCAAATAACACATCTTTATTAAGAGACCTTTCATGTGCTTCATCCACGAAAATTATACTATATTGATCAAGTTCAGGTTCATGTAGAGTTTCCCGTAGCAGCACTCCATCAGTCATATACTTAATTAAAGTATTTGGTCCAGTAACATCTTCAAAGCGAATGGCATAACCAACTTTATCTCCCAATTTAGTTTCTATCTCTTCACTAATACGCTTCACATAGCTCCAACACGTCTTGGTTGAGTGTACCCTTTCATTCCATATGTTTTAAATCCATACATGCAAATACTGTGTAAGTTGTGTAGTCTTCCTTGATCATGTCTGTCCTACCAGCACAATTACTTGACTTTAACAGAAAACTGGAAAAAGTTATCTTGGATTGAAAATATTGGAAGATACTGCCATTGTTCACTTAATGTATTTGATTTTGCAAACTCAATTACTGCCTTCCCTTTTTCTTTCAAGTGAGATGCAAAATTTTCATCCTGTTTAAAATCAGACTGTAGGCACAATAGTTGAGACAAACATTGTGTCATGAAACATCACTTTTTTTTCTAGTGTTGTTTTCTCATCAATTATCACTGCTTCTATCATTAATATTGTTATTCTTGTCTCATAAAGATTGTTGTTTTGGAATTAATTAATCTATCAAACTTTATTGGTGATTATTGCTCTAACAGTGAATTATGGATACTTTTGTCAAGTACCATGATTTTATTGTGTGAACATTACAATGGATGCCTCTATTGGTGTTATATTTGATTCCATTAACTATTGGACACCTCTTTATAGTGTTACAATAATGGGATAGACATAATTTGATTTGGTGAAAAAGTGGAGCGGTCTTTGAAGCTTTTTCTACATAGCCAATTATCTCGGTTTCAAACTTAGGGTTGCATGGGATCTAATTTTAAACATTCTAACCATTATTTATTTATTTTTACAGAAACTTTGCATCACAATTTTTATTTTTTTGTGAAAGTATTGTATGCTTCATTGATTCAAATCTCAATATTTTACTTTGTAATTTTTTAAAAATAAGACTTGAAAAAAGCATTTTTAATGCTTGTTATAATCCAAGTCTCCAATTCCTTCTTTCATTTTCTGTTTTAAACCAACTCATATTTCAATTTGTGTTTGAAATCAATCACTGATTTGATCTTTTCAAAGTTGGATTAAAATTGAACCATATAAACTTACTAAATTTCAATTTGGGTTCTAAAAATATGACAAACATCTTTTGCATTTCAATTTCAGGGCTTTAAAATTAACTCAAATTTTTCTTTGAAAATTAAAATGAACATGTGCATTTGGTGTTTTGTAATCTTTTTAACAAATTAATATCATCAAAAATACATATGCACTTTTCTCATGCCTCACGACGATCTTGAGAATCAAAAGTCTTTTTGGTGACATTAAGTTGCATAAAATATTTCCTCCACATTTCATCTGGGTTCTAAAATTGAACAAAACTTATCTAGTGTGAGAGAAAGGCATTGCGAGTGTTCTCTCTTTGTTCACAAAAATAAAGATGATCGAACTACGAATGCACTTACTTACTATTTTGCACCATTAGAGAGCCTTCCTTGATGGGAAAAATTACTCACCCCAAGAGAACAACTCAAGTGGTAACGAGCTAAAGCCAAGCTCTTCCAAACCGCTATATAAATTTGTGTTCATAGTGAAAGCCATGGACAATGGGAAGCAGCGCATGATAACTCTCCCCCAGTATCTTTATGATGCATAAATCCTTTGTTCTAAGGGTTGGGAGATCTCTCACAAGGATTTTATCATTGCATCCCCTAAACTGGATGCCCTTATTATGAACTTTTATTTAGAGGCCAAGAATCCCAATATTTGTTGGCATTAGGAGGTCAGACCTCCGAAGCCGTCCCACATTCTTATGAATCTTAGTAGAAATCAGAAGTATTCCATGGGAGATTCATGGGTACTAATGCTTGGCTGACCCACGAAGTGTGTGTCATGGAGGGGAGCTAGTGTGGTTAAGAATCTAATCATTTTCTAAGAGTAAGCGTAGTTGGATTCATCCAAGTGGGAACTCAACAAATATTTTCTTTTCCATTCTAGGATTGTGCAATCTTTGAGTCAGTTAAAAACTTTGCTTGGATCCAAAATAGTGGAAAACAAACATTCAACAAATCATCAAAATTTCAAACCCTTTGAAAGAACAAATACCTTGGAGGTGTCCACATGTTACTACTTGTCCCTAGGTGTTCTTATTTCTAGAAGGCTTCTAAGCATTCAAACATCTCAATTTCTTTCTCCCAAAGTCAACACTAGGAATTTTCTTTTTTCTAATTTCCTTGGTTTCCACATAATGGACCTTGTGGGATGAAAAGAAAGTAGGACATTAGAAATTCAGTTTGAAACATAATCAAGAAAGTGATGGTGGTAAAAATAATTGAATCTAAGCAAGATAAAAGATCAATTGGATCCCACACATGTGCTTGCAATATTCTGTCTTATGGTTTTCCATGCAAACATTGATCTTTTGGTTTGAAATACTCTTAGGTAAAAGCATGTTCTTCAATATATTAGTCTAGTAAAAGATTTCTCTTAGGTTCATCTAGGATCAAGTCAAACACTTCACCCATCTCAAACATCAATCAAATCTCATCTCATTAAAAAACTCTTGGAAACTTTGAAAACATCATTCATGCTAGACTTCTAGGTAAATTCAAAATCATCTTTTTTGACTTAACACACTTAGTCAAATTATCCAATCCATTATCACCTTGTTTGACTTAACAGACTTAGTCAAACTATCCTTAATCAGAATCAAATCAAATCAAGTCCTAAAGTCTAGCATTGATCCAAAGTTCCTAAAATTTTAAACACCCATATCATTCACCCCTTTCATCCTTCATCTCATCATTGGTCCTAAACCCCTCAGAGGTCAACAAGGTCAAAACACAAGAAAAAAATGGAGTTTAAACTCGACTCATGTACATCATGAGTAATCCATGTCAACCTAACTATCCAAGTGTAGCAATGCTAATTGATTATCTAAACTCGCATTTATGCATGGAATCATTATCTCCTACAAAATTCAATAATGCAACGAATGTGCCCAATCTAAATTTTGAAACACCTTTTCCTATGGTAGATTTAAATCAAAGTCAAAACTCACAAATCTATCAACCAAAAAATCAATGCATGAGTCTTATTCCAAACAACATTATCCCACCAAATCCATACATTCCAAATACAAGTTTTCCAAAAATGAACATTTCAAATCCACACTTGGTGAACTTTGGGATAGATAGGCTTGCAAATCCCCCTAATGTTTTTCAAATTCTAACTAATATTTTATTGAATCCATGTATGGATCCAAGTCAAGTAACACCATGGAAAATCAAATTTACCTAAATCCAAGCAATGTGTTTCCCAATCACAACAATGTTCAATATCAACCAATAATGCCAAATCTAAATATCATACAAAATTAGAACATTGTTCAAGATCAATCCATCCATGATTCCATGCAAACACCACAAGGATGCATTCCAAATCTGCTTGCACAACAACCAATTCAACCATTTCAAGAATCTCAAGGTCAAATCTTACAAAACCAAAATTGCTACATTCAAAAAACTCATTGATTCATATCACCAAGAGACATCTCCATCCCAAAATCTATACACTCCTCCATTGGTTTAACCATGTCATCAAAGCATTGGGTTGTGTCCCCAACCACATCAAGAACAATCTATCCAATGTCGAAAGGTTGGATATCAAGATCAACAACATCAACAACAAACTCAATCACCAAATCTCCAAAATCAATCACCACAAGGTCTATTTGAAGTATGAATCCCACAAGGTAACAAACAAAAATACACATCACTTGGGGAACCAATTGAGTCTATCTTGCAATGGCTAATCCAAGAAAATCTCATTAAAATCCCTGTTTATGTGAATTATCAAGAGCCCATGGTGAAACTACCAGGGTACAATGAGAAGCACTTTTGTGATTTTCACAAAGTAAAGGGACGCAAAACATCAGATTGTATTCGAATCAAGAATCTCATCCAAGACCCGATTGGTCAAAAGCTAATAGCTATTGGGAACAATAATCAAAATTCAACCACTAGTGATAGCATTAACAATCTCCCCAGCAAAATTGTTGAAAATAATGATCAAGATCTATCCATCAATGAGCACATTGAAGATATTTCCACCTCATCCAACTATCAAATAAACATACACCAAGAGCCACTTTTCAAAAATGATCAAAACCCACCAACGATACCCAACAATGATCGAGTTTAAGAAACATTAACATAATTTGATCCTATGGTTGAAAAAATTGACAATCTCTCTACCAAAGTTGTTGAAAATAATGATCAAGATCTATCCATCAGTGAGAACCTTGAAGATTTCTCCACCTCATTTGATGATCAAATCAACATTCATCAATAGCAAATTTTTAGTGATCTATTTCAAGATGTGTTAACATTATTTGATCCTATTGACATAATCCACCATCCATCAACCAATGATCATATTGAAAATGTCTCTACATCACCTTATGAGTTAGAGGACATATCTCAAGAATTTATTCCAAAGCAAGATCAACATCTATTACCAAGGTCTAGCAATGGTCTTTCCCAAGATATATTGGCATCCCTTGACCTCATGATTATGGATAGTGAAGGAATCCTCAAAGATAAAAAGGACATTGAACCACTACCCATGTCTAAGGATGATGTCCAAGAACCCACTATAAGAAATCCATCCTTTGAAATTGATCCATGTCAAGAACTTGATCCAAAGCATGTCAAAAGAAATTCTGAAATCATTCAAGATCAATAATTCATATCTCTGAGTTACTACAATGATCTAATGGGTGCTCTTCTATCTATACATGATGTCGCAAATGATGATCATATCCATATGCATGACATATTCCTCCATCTACCCATGAGATGATTTATTTGGATGGAAACATAGATGATCTTCATTCAAAATAAGAGTCTCATACTCTTGACATCATTACCAAGGAACGAGAGTCTCCTACTCTTAACATTTATGCACAAGACCAAGAAGTAGAAACATTTGGACACATAGCAGAAACAAATCATGAAGAAGGCTTCTACAGAAGTTGTGAATCAGAAACATCTTCTAGACACCTAGCAAAAATAGATCATGATGAAGGCCTCTATAGAAGTTGTGAATCAGAAACATCTTCTAGACACCTAGCAAAAATAGATCATGAAGAAGGCCTCTACAAAAGTTGTGAATCAAAAACATCATATGAAGGTATCAAGAATGAATCATGAGGAGGAATTTTGTAGTGAATCTTTAACATCACTTGAAGAAGCATTAAAATCTGATATTTCACAAGATCAAGCTTAAGATATCAATCAGGTGTTCATCCCACATATGGAGGATCCTATCACTTATAAACTTGTATCACTTACCTTTTTAGGGCAAGCTATCTCATCAATAAAAAAGTTGTCACTTTTGAAGATCCACAACAAAGCAGAGAAGGATTAGCACCTTGTTTCCAAGGAAAATCATATCCTATTGTAGATAAAAAATTTGAGCAGATGAATTATCAACATAAAGGATTAGGTCTACATGAACAAGGTATCCTAGAACCGGTGCAAATTATTGGAAATCCTAAGAATCAAGGCCTTGATTATTCAACAATCAAGGGATATAAACATATCAGTGATACCTCTATAAAAATGGGGGCAACTTCATCTCAAGCAAACACCAACATAGGGAGCACAAAGAATCCTTATGGTGAAACTAATGCCAATACTACAACCTCCCATGTCATGAATCTTCATCCACCTATCACCCCATCCATGAATTGGGACTAGCATCAAAATAAAGAATGCTATCGAACAAAAAGTAGTGAAACAAAAAGGAAAAATCAAATACAAGTGGGTACCATAAAATACAAAGAATTATTATCCCTATCAAACTCCATCAGTCAAAGAAACTATGGCAAAAAATAAAAAAGGGAAAGACATCCATCAAAGATGCCCACAAAGAAAAAATCAAGATTCTCAAGCAATGCACAAAGTAGATCGAGCAGTTGGTCCTAATTCCATGCACACTTTCGTATCCATCCATAATTTCTCATCTTCCCAAGTTTGGAGAGTCAAAGATTCAAAACTATCAACTAATCCATATTTTATTCCTAAACACACTCTATCCACGCCTCCACACATGATATATAATTCTCACATTGACCATGTGTTGGCAACGAACCTTCATCATAAGGATTCAGAATGCACTCTATTGCGATGTGCACACAAAGATAAAGTTAACTCTAGTATCAGCAAAGAAGATTAGAAATCTCAAAAGTTACTTTCAAGTGCACGTATCTTGGCAAGGAAAATTCCTCAAGCAGGATATGAGTGGCATATTATGATGGAAAAATCAACGTCAGCACCACTAGGTGGTTCCGCATGAGCTTATATCTCTTAGAAAATACAAACAAAATAAAAAATATATATAAAATGTAAAGAAAATTAGAAAAAGGATTGAAAACAGTAAATAAAAAAATCGTCCTCTAGCAAAAAACACTTCGATAGCATTTTGGATAGGTACCATGATTAAAACCCGGCAACCAAGCATCATGTGAAGAATTGAGCACCTACGTGTGTCACTTTAGTTGGAAGCATCTTATCTCATCCATAATAAAGCTGACATTCCATCCATAAATCCATTCATCCAAGAATCATTTATCCCATCCATTTTCATATATCTACATGCATCTTACAAATTATTTTAATTTTGACAAATTTTGGTGTACACTTTACAATTGCTTATGGTAAACATCTTGACATGGGCCATTTTTTTTGATCCTATCCTACCCAACATTATCTGAGCCATGAAGCATTGTCCAAATGAGAATCCTTTGTTTGAACACCCTTATCTTATCACAAGGTAATTGATATCCATTCGTCCATCCGTCTATCCAAGAATCTACCCATGGAATTCCATACATTGCTAGACACTTGGGGCAGATGTTTACATCTTGCTTCATAAATAAATCTTGATCTATATCCTCCAACTTATGTGGCGATCCGAACATTGGTGAATGTTAAATCAAATTGGTCTAAGTACTTGTGAGCCAAAATCCAAATCACTCGCCAATGGCATATTTTGACAAGACGATGTTCCTTATCAAGCTTTATCTTTCATCAAAAATCCATCCAAACAATCCATATCATTTCTATCTCATGTATACTTCAAAAAATCATTCGAACAAATTTTGTTCCAAACCAAACTTCAGAATCCTGATCAATCAAAATCCAATCAATCCATCATCATCTCGAGATATCCTTCACAATCCTTGTGTTTCTTAACACTATCCTTGCATTGTTGTGTATCCTCAACAATTTTTTCATCATCAATCCATCAATCTGATCAATCAAATCCTGGCTTGGTTTTCAACAAATTCCCAAAGTAGAGCACTAATATCATCATGTATCCATATCCAAATCATCAAAATCATGTGAAAATCCAAAATCATAAAAAACATGGTTATCTGAACTACGTCGTATCTAAGCTTAAATGTAGGCAAGGATAAATCCTTGATTGGCCCTTGAGACTCAAAATCTAAAAACATTCATAAAATCTCAGTAAACCCAAAAAATCAAAAAGTCTCGAAAATACAAAAAACATTGGAAAATCTCAAAAATACCAAAAACAGCCTCAAACATTTTAAAAACACCAGAAACATCCAAATATTTGAAAAACCAAAAATGGTGCACCCATCTCATCTCGCTTTCACCTGCAGTAATCACCGTTCATAATAAATCAATCGTCACCTTCATCCTTTTGTGATTCAGTCAAAAGCAAGTCTAGCAAGTTCAAAAGTGAACACCTAATCGTCAAAGTCTCAAGTCTAGGTTAGTAAGCAAGCAATTTGGTCAACTCGAAGTATCAATATCTTATCATCAAATCAATCTCATCAAAACCATGATCACAACATGTCCTAGGGTTCATCCTTCCCACGATGGACATCAACATTAGGTATCACCTTAGTTTAGCCTTAGCTAGTGGTATGAAGAACATTAGCTTGTTTGATTACTTTATCTTGGTATTTTTTTGACTTATCTTATTTTGCGCTCATTCCAAGGACCTCTCGATGATGCCTAAATAAAATAGGTTTAGAGAGAAAGGAATGAGGCAATGATCATTATATTTTGTCTGATGTTCTTGTTGGACATTCTTGTAATATCACTTGGCAAATACTTGCTTTGTTAGGTTCATCCTACCAAGGTTTCCATATGTCGATTGTCAACAAGGATACTCCTATCTATTTGTCAAGTCAAAGTCCATCACACTAGGTGCAATTCCATCTTGGTTCTTTATACCTTGATGCATCGTACCTATGTGTGTTATCAAACATAAGAAAAGTTATGCTCTTTATTTCTCCCATCCTTGGATAAGCAATGCATCATCATCATTCATCATCATATCTAATAAATTCTCGATGACTAATGGACTTGTTGGACTTTTGCATCTTCTTGGATTTAAGGGTTGATCCCTCTCATTCTTCTATCCTCTTCCATGCTAACATAAGTATCATTTCATCAATATATCCATCTTGCATCTACACTCTCATCCTGCATAATCATGTCATATCATCATAGGACAACATCATCCATCTCATCCAATCTCATCATAATATAGATTTGTTATTCTAAGCATTTGCCAAGCATCTCATTTAAATCATCCATACATCCATTTTGAACCTCTTTGACACGAGATTGACCTGAAATTGAACTTCTCGTTCAATCTCCCGAGGGGGCAATGTACCAGTGTAGTTCTTTCCACTGGGGAATCCGAAAAAATATGAATTTCTCTAAAATTTTGATGTTGGCAACATATTCTTTGAACCAATGCAACAAGTGCATTGCTTCAAAGAGCGAAAAAATGTAGACATGCAAAAATAACATCATGCATTAATCATATTTTCCTATCAAATAAATCAAGTTTATTTAAATAATCTCCTAAACTCTTCCATTTAAATTAAATAAATTCATCTTTAATTCTAACATTATCCCCTTTAGCTAAACAAATCAAAATATTTATTTAACTATGTCTAAGCCATTTTAAATATCCTTTTGATTTATTTTAATCAAATAGGCAAAATCATCTAATCCATCATTAAATTAATCCAATCTTGATTAATTTAATCTAAACTCATGTCACATCCTCTAGCTTTTCCCACTTGCATAAATAAATCATTTAATTGATTTATTAAATCTTCTAATTTCCCTCAACATGGCGTCTTTAGGAAATATTCCTCCAATTCAAATTTCCCTCTCAAATGACTTGTCCCTTCCAACATACCATTAAATCCCCTCTTACATATCCCCCACTTGGCATTTAAGACTCTTGGTTCTCCCTCCAAACAAGCTATCTTTTGAATTTCAAATCCCCCTCTCTTTGGCACATTTACCAAAATGTGCACAACCCTCATCCTCTCACATCTTGACAAGTGGAATCTTGTCATTGGCTCATGAATGATCCCACACTCATCCAAATCACTTAATCTTCCAAACTTGAATCTATAAATGCAAAACATTTCTACAACACAAGGACACTACTACACAACTGGATGCACAATCTCATACATTTGCACTATCATCATCCTAGAATTCTTGCTTATTAGAGGGTGGGAAAGGGAATCCCTTCTACATCATAAGGGGAACCACTCCCACTATGGGATAGGTTTGTAGATACTTTTTAATGTTTTAATTCAACTTATTTGGTATTTTGAGCATATTTAGCATGATGCAATATCTCATAGGGATGCTTAGTTTGTTGTAGATTTAGCTTGACCATGAAAATGTTTGTCAAAGTCTAACATGTTGACCACATAGCAAGGCTTGATTTTCTATGTTTTGGTCTAAGATGTTTAGAAGATTTGAACTACATCCTGAATAAGATTTTGTATGCTAAGTGTGAATAGGAATACTCCTATTTTATTGTCGAGTCAAAGTCCATCACAGTAGGTACAACACCATCCTGGTTCTTTATACCTTGATGCATCGTACCTATGTCTATTATGAAACATAAAGTAATTGTCCCTTTGAAAATCCCAACTCCTGGTAAGCATTTCATTAGAATCATCTTTAATGATAATGACTTGATGGATATCTTTTCTCCTATCATCTTTCCATACTAACATGGTACCGTGACAATTAATCAAAACATCACTAATGCATCCACCCTACATCCACAAAATCATCAGCAGAAATACATATCATATCATATAGATCATACCACATCATATCATCTCACATTATCATCATCTTAAGATATGAGGAATAATATAGATCTATTGTTCTAAGTATCTTAAGAAATCATTGCATTACATTCATTTCATATCATACATTACATGAAGCATTAAGGGAATAATAAAAATCATTACCATCCATCATCATTACATAATCATTTGCATACACTGCATCAACACAATTTTCATCAAAATGCATAGAAAAATACAAAAATAAATGCATCCATAGTGATCATCTTATCATGTAGAAACATATATCATATTGCATGAGCATAAAATAAAATCATTTCATAACATCTCATAGCACATAGGAAATTAAAATGAATTCATACATCATACATCATAGGAAATCTCATAAATAGGACCATCTCATATCATATATATCATCAAAATATACAACTATCATGGTACAAAAGATAGATCAAGTATGTATACATGAAGATACCTGATACAATGATGATAATAATTATCACAGCCCATGAATCAAAAAATAGATAATTGTCTATGATTGAAGGGCTAGCCCCACTAGTTGTGTCCCTCCCCCTCTTGTGTCTCACTATGGTCCTCAGGAGGCCTCATCCCTGTCTACTAAGAAAAATATAACACCTGACCAGCTAGTGGCACTACCTGCCTATAATTCTATCGGTAGTACTCAGCCTCCCTCACCACCTCTCATTATGCCCTCAAGGAAACTATCTGACCCTGGGATGATGAGCCTATACTCTCTAGCGGTTTCCTTTGACCAATCTCTTGATCCCTCTTAGATTGGGTTTGGTCCCTCTCAGCAGTAACAGTCAAAACCTGTTGTCTGGCTTGATCTTGCTCAGCCATAAAAATTTGTATCTACCCCTAAAGCTACTAGATCAGGTCTAGCTATGTGGGTGGCTACTTTTGTGGTACTTGATCTGGGTGAGGGTTTAGTTATGTCTCATCTCGTGGTAGTGTCGATACCCGCGTTGGTGTCGGTGCCCGCGGGGGTCCCTAATCTCGTAGTGTTGTATGATGTGGAGGAGGGCCTCCTCCTCCCCTATCCTTGTCACAATATCTATCACCGTTGCCTCTGCCTCCCTGTCCTCTACCACTACCAACTGATTTTCCTCTTGGAATCCATCATGGGAGTGTTGCACCTTGAACTGTCAATCTCGAAGGAGGCCTAAACGAGTCCTCATAGGCTTGGGTAACCCTTGCATCTGCTAGCCCCTTATTATACACCCACAACTAGGCCACTAATTGCCTGAATGAGGATACTACCTCAAATATCGGAATGGGTTTTCCCCATGTTGTCTCTCATGTGGTATGGGTGAAGATCAGCATGTACTAGTCATCTAGTCTATCCTAAACATCACCGAACTAGCAAGTGACCCTATCTGGAAGGTACTGCTCTATCATAGTGTACTCTTGGCCCTACATCCATCTATCCTACTGAGCAAAAAATAGTTGCTCATGATCATCATACCATGGGCCTATACCCATCTAGGGCCTCCAAACAAACTCTCGCATCTCATCAAGAACTCGTTGCCAATGGGTGATGCCTCCTGTACCTATATGAGTAAAATGAATCTAGGCTCCACCATATTGCCAAACAACATGACTTTTGATATCTAGAATAATCAGAGTAACTTGCAGATAGAGCACTAGAATCCAATCCCATGCCCAAATGTGTAATAGAGTAACCCTAGCCTTGATGGACCTACTATCAAGATATGAAAACTCATGGAGGTCCTTGTATAGTGAGGCCTCCATCATTGGTCCCCAAGAAAAGAACTCCCTACAGATGACCATCCACTCCTAAGCTAGCCCCCAGCTCAAACTAAAGTATTGGCCCCACTGATCTAGTGCCACAAGACCTTATATAATGGTGGAAACAATCAATCTATAGGTGGGAACTATGCCCCAATACCTCTCTAAGTCTATCTATCCCTCAGAAAATTAAATCTCATCAAGACCCATCACATTGTAGCAAGCATCCCTACTAGCATTTGGATCATAAATGACTCTCACTCCATGCATAGGCAGTCATAGGAAGCGCCAACCATCCTCGAGTGTAACAGTAGCCTCACCTGTGGGAAGATGGAAAGAGGAGGTCTCACTATTTCATTGCTCTGCCAAAGATTTCATCATCCCCAAGTGGGTCCAAATAGGATGAATGTATGCAATGAACGAAAGGCCAAGAGCACCAAGTTGCTCTTGGAGAAATATTTGCATGCCATCTAATCTATTGAGCACTGGTCATCTGTGTTCCCTCGAGTGAAGTATCTCAGGTTCCTCCTACACAAAGGAAACCATCGTGTCAAGTCTTGTAAAAAAAATTTCCTCCCACATCAGCTTTTCGCATTTAAAGTGGCAAATGCAGTGCAATTTGTAAAGTTCTAAACTGTGTGGCCATGGTGAAGTTTTCCTATCCTAAATTCCTAGGTGTGTCACATAGTGCTCTTTGCACATGTGGTTGACTTTGTAATTGAACCCTAATTTCAAATTGTGTTGCGTAGTTCGATTTGCATATGTGACTGAGTTTGATAGAAAACCCTAATCTCCTAACTGGATCACAGTGGTGCTACTATCATATGTGATGTATTCTAAGGTCGTGTGATGCCCATTGAGCATTTGTATTGATGATATATAGCATCCCTTGACCTAAAGTTGTCTAGGACCCTATTAAATGCATGCAAAACAAAAAAAATAAAAGTCGACATAGTGGTACATACCATAGGTCCTACGCTGGCTGGCAGCTGGTGCCCTTGTACCCTCTCTAAAACATGCCTAGGAAGTTGGCATTGCACTATCTCGATCAGAACTCAAAGCTCAAAGTGCAAAAATTTCTAAAGGCTAAGTATGCAAATGAATTAAAAGTGACCCCTCAAGGTCTATTTAAGCCTACAAAGTTGGGTTTTTTGACCTAATTTGAGCATCCAGCTAGGATTTTGGTCTCTTGATCCCATTCTTTCCCAATCAAGGGCATGTTACATCTTTTTTTAGCGTTTTAACACATTTTTGGCATCTTGGGGCACTTTTCGACCTATTGGGCACTTTTTCCTCTTTTTTCATGAGATCATCAAACAATCAAAATTTTCATCCAATCTCTCAAGGGAGAAACATATCAGCATAATCCTTCCATTAGGGCAATAGTGGGGCATTCAAAAAATCAAGAAATATTTAACTTTGATCACAACAGTTTATTCTTTGAACCACCACAAGTCCATTGCTTCAAAGAGGGGCAAAATGTAGACATGGAAAATTGACCGACACACTTGATCCTGATTACTAACATCATTTCATCCTGAATCACCTTCTCAGCATATCATCACTTCTCGTCTCTTAATTAAATAAATCATTATTTACCTGATTAACTCATTCTTCCTTGTTGATTAAATTAATGAATTTAATTCACATCCTCTAGCTTTTCCCACTTGCACAAATAAATCATTTAATTGATTTATTAAATCTTATAATTTCCCTCAACATGGCATCTTTAGGGAATATTCCTCTAATTTGAATTTCCCTCTCAAATGACTTGTCCCTTCCAAGATAGCATTAACTCCCCTCTTACATGTCCCCCACTTGGCATTTAAGACCCCTTTCTTCTCCCTCCAACAAGCCAAAATTCAAAATTGAAAAGGCCACCTAATATCATTTATTGACACATTCATCAAAACTTGCACATCCTTGGCCCATTCACATGGTGACAAGTGGCTTCTTGCTATTGGTTGAGGATTAGTCCCACATTCCTCTAATTTTCCTCTTCTCTCCTAAATCTCACCTATAGATCTAAGACTTTCCTTCATTATTTGCATCTACAATCTAAGCATTCTTATTATAGGAAACTTGAGTTAATCTTATCTCTTTGTCTAATAGCATTTAGCTTATCAAGGGTTAGGAAAGGGCTACTTTCTACACAAAGAGTAGTTGCAATCCAATATGGAATAGGTATGGATTGTGCTTCTTTTATGTTTTCAATTAGTTTGTTTTGTTTTTTTTTTATGTGGTGTAATGCATTATTTCATAGGAGCATTGGTTTATTTGCTTAGTTTTGAACTCACCATACTAACAAGTATTGAGGTTTAATCTATTTGCAAATTTATGGTGCTCATATGTGGTGCTAGAGAGAAGGAATAGTCATTATTCTTGTTTGTTTTCACAATCTATTTCATTATTCTGCATGTTTGAAGCTATTTTCTCCACTCGATTCATATGTGTAGTTTTTTTTTTTTTTTTTGGATAAGCATTCAGAGATTACATGCTTTATAGTTGACTTGCAAATATAGATGGGCATATTGCTTTGTATGTTTATATACAAGATCTTCATTCAAGGGGCTTTTGAGCATAGTCAATAACATTTTTTTTTTTTGAACTTCATATGAATATGTAGGATTCTCTTGCATGTTTGAGTACATTACATCTTGTAGCCTTTCTTCAGATTTCTTACCAGATTAAATTTAGAGGATAATGTCTATCAATATTCTAGTGGAATCGCTACATTTATCAATGTTCTTAGTGGATTTGTTGGTATCATTGTATATATTAGTTCACATTGTACATATCTTTATTTGCTAACAGTAGAATCCTTATTTGCTGCAAATATCGAGTCATGATTTACTTGTTACTCAGACTTACATTTTCAACCTTTTTAACGTCTTAATGAGAATTTTTTGCTTGATAAAGTATTTTGACTAGTGTTTACATCACCTTGGATTTTGTGGCATGATTAGTAGACACTTCTTAACTAGAATCTCACACTCATTTTTGAAATTCCCTCTCTAGCTTTTCTACATTTACTTCCATATCTTCATTATATAAAGGGTATTTCTTGTGTGTTCACATGTGCCCTAACTGCCTAGTAGGGATTTGATTTGTGTTTTCTTTTAGCAAGAATTTGCTTCTTGATTTTGATTTGAGCATACTGAATTTAATTCAATGGGACAAGCCTTGAGAAAATAAAAAATTTAATGGTTGTCTTACATTTATTCGATGTAGCGAGGATATTGGTGTGGGTCGTTGATAGGTCTTTGCATGTCTAAATTAGAGTTATCTAAGTCTCAATCATGTAGAGTTAGCATTGCCTCTACCTTCATTAAATTCCCTAGAATAATATACCTCTAGATGACCCTATTTTAAACTCTTAAATTCTTTGCTTCGTTTGAATTAATCATGTTCAATGTGTGGGAGAAGATCCCATCTAGGAAGGGACTCACTCATAATGTTGGTATTCCTCTATGACAGTGAAGGATCTAGTTTACCATCATATTGTGTATGACCCATATATCCTTCTATGCAAGCCATATAGGACATGCATTTGATCACTCTTATTACTCTTATTACTTTAATTTGATGGGACAAGCCTTGGGAAAAGAAATATTTTAATGGTTGTCTTACATATAGCCTGTAGAGCATTATGACAAGCAGATTGCACTAAGTCAAAGTGCAAGTGCCTAAAATACATGCATACAAAATTTCAGAAGCATAGGTAGGATTGCATTTGGTACGAGAAATGAGGATACTACAAGAAGGTTGTAAAATTTAGTTTTACACCTACCAAATGCAATTTCTAAAATTTTCTAAAGCCTTTGCGATAAGTATTTTTTATATCCTATGGGTACTGTCATTAATTTGCTAGTTTATATCACTAGTCTTATCTCATACATATGGTTGTTTCAATAATAATTGTGCTATCAATTTTATTGTTGGCTTTATCCACTAACTTTCACCTACTCACCAACAAATACACATCACTCATTCAATTCACATTCCTTCACTATTCCATAGGAAGCTAAATATGTTGTTTCCAATCCCAAGTCTGTGTGGGTATTTCTTATGCTAGGTCAATGCTAGTCATAGGTTGTTGGGGCATAGCTTTACATTTGCCAAGGATATGAACCAAAGTATTATGAAGATCATCTGTCATTCTTACTAATAAGCCAGATTAGGTGTTGAGATACTTAAATGGACTTGTTGTATTTCCTAGCATGTAAATTCATATAAAATCTTATATATAATTGTTGTCACAATAAATTTTATGGCAGCTTTTGGCCACCGATGGACACTTGTAATTGTCATGGAAATTAATGCATGATGTTCTTAGATTGAGAAACTTAGCACAAACCCATAGAATGAGAGATGCTTTTGGATTTCAACATATTGTTCTTGTATATTTTTTTTACAAAAGTCTGTTGAGTTGTCCAATCAAGATGAAAGGATAAATTTGACTTTGAAAACCTTCATCAAGTAAGTGAAGACTTGTGTCCAGAATTAATTTTCCATTCTCCTAGTTTGATCCACAAGATCTGTTTACTAATTAAGATATTTATGCTTGCCTTTAAGATTGAGTTGTCTCTTTGTAAAGTTTTGTCCATTGGTCAAAAATATTTTTGTGACTATTCTAATGATCATGTTTGGAGGAAGTCTTGATTTTTTCTTTTGAGACTTGACTGTAGCTTGACACTTTAATGATTTTTTTTTATTAACACTTGATTGATATCTTAATTTAGGCATTAAAACTAAAGGATTCACATTAATGAAATATAATGTTGTATATTTCATTAATTTTTGAGATAAATATTATTTTTTAAACTTTGTGATGTTTATAGGTTTGTGTTGGAAGTTGAGCATCAAAATTGAACAAAGGAAAGTAGAGTGGAGTTAGAAAACTGAACATTGAAATGAATACTTTAAAAATCATTTCTTAATGCTTAGTGTCATAATCCGAGGCTCCAATTCATGCTTTAATTTTCTGTTTTAAATCAACTCACATCTTTTTGGAGCTCTAAAAAGAACATTTCATTTTTTTGCTACAAAGGGCATAAAAGGAATTTTAGGAAAAAATTACTAGATTTGGTTTGAGTCTAAAAATTGAACAGGGCAACTTTCATATCTCGTTTTGGTGTTTTAAAATGAATCAAAATAATTTCTTTGTGAACTTAAAATGCACAAGTGTTTCTTTGTTTTTTAATTGCTTACTCAAAGTAATACCATCGAAAGGATGTATGTGCTTCTCTCGCACCTCACAATAATCTTAAGTTGGGTAAAGTAATTACCTCCCCATTTTGTTTTGGGATTAAAATTGAACAAAACATCTTGTGACTGTGAGTAAGCCTATTGCATGTGTTCTCCCTTTGTTTGTAAACGAAGGTTGATCAGACTAAAAGTATGTTTGCTCACTTTTTTTTTAATCTTAGAAAGACTTCCTTGTGGGAAAATGTACTCACCCAAGGGAACGATCCAACTGGTAACACACTAAAGCCAAGTGTATTTCCAGTTAGGATATAAAAGTGGGTACTGGAATAAAGGCCATTATCACACAGTTGGTCCCAATGAGAAGGTCATCAATGGTCTCTCGCCGCATGGGTCAATCTCCACAAATGAAAAGTCTGAATTAAAACCCTTGTTGTAGAAAAGCCAAAACCTTAAATATTTTGTTGGTGCAAAAGGTCATGTCCTTTGAAGCCAACCCACATATACATGTGGTTCTATTATAGAGATGAAAAGTATGCCATGGGATTTTCATCAGGTATGATGCTTGGCTGACCCAAGAAGTGTGTGTCATAGAGGGGAGCCAGTGTGGTCAAACATATAATCATCCACACTGAATATGCATAGCTGGATTTATCCAAGTGGGAACCCACAAAAATATTGTCTCTTCATCCTAGGGTTATACATGTTCTTGGAATCAATAAATACATTTCTCTGGTCTCAAAACATTTGAAAACAAAACTTCACAAATAGCTTCAAAATTTCAAACCCTTTAGAGGAAATAAATATCCTTTGAAAAATCTAAGTGCTCTTGCTTGCCCTAGGGATTCCATCCTTATATTTTTCTAAGTACTTGGGTTTAATCATCATTTGTTTTCACTAAAGTCAACTTAGGGCACTATGCTCTTGAAACCTTGATTTTCACATAATGGACCTTGTCCAAAATGAGAAGGAATTAAGACATAGACATTTAGTTAGAAACTTTAATCAAATAATTCTTTGTGGTAAAAAGAATTCATTAAGCAAAGATAAAGACAATTGACTCCACACATGTTTTCTCTCAAATGATTTACTGCAAGATAAAAATCTAGAAACCCAAATTCAAAAGTCTTAGTCCAAAATCTCGAGAGGAGCATCTTGGAAGACTTCTTGAAGTTAGAGAAAGATTGGTTTACAAATTTTACAAGAAAGCTTCAAGATACAACCCTAACTTGTATGAGTTCTATTATCAACAAAATCCTGAATTTTTTCAAAGGTTTTCTTTTCTCACCTAGGAAATATCAAGCGTTCTCTTCAAAACTGAGGTCTTGTAAGATGAAGTGCTATCTAAGTCAAGTCTAGGATAAAAATCAATCACTCTCATCCATCCCTCAACATCAAAATCAAATATCATTTCACTAAAAACTATTGGAAATGTTGAAAACATCATTTATGCTAAACTTCTACGAAAAAGCAAAATTATCTTGTTTGACTTAACATACTTCGTCAAATTATCCTCTTGTGCACAAGTTTAGTCTAGGATAACACAACTTCCTAGGGTTTAAAAGTGTATTATCAATTTTTTTGGCTTAACACACTTAGTCAAATTATCCAATCCATAATCACCTTGTTTGGACTTAACACACTTAGTCAAACCATCCTCTTATGTACGAGTTTACTCTAGGATAAGACAACTTCCTAGATTTTACAAGTGTATTATCACTTTTGTTTGACTTCACACACTTAGTCAAACTATCCTCAATCAAAATCAAATCAAATTAAGTCCTAAAGTTTAGCATTTCCCTCGAGGTTCCTCAAGAGATTTCATCATCTGTATCATCCATCTTTTGTTTATATCAACCCCATCATCACTTTGATCCTTAAATTTATCCTAATTATTCTCTTTTGTGAGCCTAAGGTTTAGACCAATCTAAGGGGTTAGAGGTTCATCACTTAGAACTGGTCCTGGAGAAATATGTACAATTCATCTAATCTGCTAAGCACTAGCCATCTGTGCTCCCTCGAGTGAAGTATCTCAAGGTCCTCCTACATAAGGAAACCATTGTGTCAAGTCTTGTAATTAAATTTGCCTCCCCCATCATCTTTTCACATTTGAAGCAGCAAATGTGGCATTGTCTGCAAATACGACACAATTTGTAAAGTTATAAACTATTTTGCCATGAAAAATTTCTCCAATCCTAAATTCCTAAGTGTGTCACGTGAGGCTCTTTGCACATGTCATTGACTTTGCAACTGAACCCTAATTTCAAACTGCATTGCGCAGTCCGATTTGCATATGTGGTTGAGTTTGATAGAAAATTGTAATCTCCTAACTAGACAACGGTGGTGCTACTCTCATATGCAATGCATTTTTAGGTCATGTGATGCCTATTGAGAATTTGCAGCAATACTATATAGCGTTGCTTGACCTAAAGTTGACCTGGACCGTATTAAATGCACGTAAAATGAAAAAATTAAAAGTTGAGATAGGGATACATACCATTGGTCTTGTGTCAGCTGGCCGCTGGTGCACTCATATCCTCGCTGACACGTGCCTGGGAATCTACCATTGTGCCATCTCGATCAGAACTCAGAGCTCAAAGTGCAAAATTTTCTAAAGACTATGTGCAAATGAATTGAAAGTTACCCCTCTAAGTCTATTTAAGCCTACAAATTAGGCTTTTTTGACCTAATTTGACCATCCAACTAGGGTTTTGGTCCCTTGATCCCATTTTTTCCCAACCGAGGCCCATGTTGCATCTTTTTTTTAGTGTTTTAATGCATTTTTGGGATCATGGGGCACTTTTCGACCTATCGGGCACCTTGTCTTGTTTTTTCGCGAGATCATAAAAAAATCAAAAAAATTATCCGATCTATCGAGGGGGCAAAATATCAGCATAATCCTTCCATTGGGGCAACAATGGGGCATTCGAAAGCTCAAGAAATTTTGAACTTTGATGACACCAGTTTATTCTTTGAACCAATACAACAACCGCATTGCTTCAACGAGGGGTGAAATGTAGATATGAAAATTTGACCAGTGCACTTGATCCTGATTACTAACATCATTTCATCCTGAATCACCTTCTCAGCACATCATCACTTCTCATCTCTTAATTAAATAAATTATTATTTACCTGATTAAGTCATTCTTCCTTGTTGATTAAATTAATCAATTTAATTTAATTAACCCTAAATCTCCATTTTATTTAAATTAAAACTCCAAAGTCCTCTTCTTAAATTAAATAAATTAAACCTTATTTTATTTAATCTAATATTGTCCCATTTAGTTAAATAAATCAAAACATTTATTTAATTAAACCCTTCTTCTCAATTTTGATTTAAATCAATTCATAAATTTATGTCTAAATTGTCACTTCTCCTAAATTCCTCATTACATTAATTAATCTTTGATTAGTTAATTTTAAATCATGTCACATCCTCTAGCTTTTACCACTTGCACATGAAAATAGATCTAATTCATTTATTAAATCTCTATTTTCTCTCAACATGGCATAAAAGGGGAATATTCCCTCAAATTTGAATTCAAATCCAAGTGGACCTAGTCCTTCCAACAAGGAATTTAGTTCACCTTACAAGTCATTTTTCCTTGAGCCAAGTGGCCATAACTCCTTTTTATTCCCTCTCCAATAATTCATTTCACTAATTTCAAATTCTACCTAATAACATTTATTGGCACTTTCATCAAAATGTGCACAACCTTCACCCATTCACATCCTGACAAGTGGCACTTGGCCATTGGATGTTGAATGATCCCACATTCCTCAAATATTTCTCTTTCTTCCAATTTGAGCAAAGTTACTCTCTTCACATTGAGAGCTATTTTTTCTACTTCATAGAATTTTCAACAATCTTGATCATTTGGCTTGTCAAACGGTTGGGAAAGGGCTACTTTCTACCCAAAGAGTAGCACCAATCCAATATGGGATAGGTATGATGCTTCATATGTTTCTTTAAATATGCTTTAGTTATTTTTTTATTATTTTCATTTTGAAGTATGATGTATTATCTCATATGGATGTTAAATATTTTCTTTGTTTTGAAATACTAATCATGCTAATGATGTGTGTTAGAATTTTAGCCATTTGCAGATTTTGATGTCCACACTTTCTATACCAAAGACACACTTAAAAGGATTTACTCTTATTTTACAAAGTAAAATTTATCCAAGTATAAGATGAATATTATCGACATGATTCTAAGGAGTTATAGACTTAGAAAATATGTCAGCAATATAATATTCTAGAATTTGATGAATAAAATCATGAAAAATAAGGGTTATCACAAGTTGGTTAGTTAGACCATCTTTCTTCAACCAAATAGCATGACTACATAATAAAAAGTACCTTGGGGTAGTGAAAAATTTCTTAAATTCATCTTCCAAATTAATAAGAGCGTGTTGCCACAATAGTGGTTTACACTTTCTGGGATATTCTGATTTTTGTTGAAATCACATATTTTTAGAAAATATAATGATTTAAGCCTTAAAAAATTTCATTTAAAGGATTCCAATTGAAGAGAATTTGATCAAACCACCTTAGAGCAAGCCCCCTTGGATAGAACTTCGCTAGTTTTATACCATACCTATAATGCAGTCTCCTTTATACCTATCAAAATGCTGATAAAAAAACCACTTTTGATTTACCTTTTGGGGGATCAAATGAATTCATTTAATTTTATTTTTATGTGGTCCCTATTATAATCTTCTAAAAAATTATAATTATAATTAAATTAAATTTCCTTTTTATATTTATTTTTATTTCTTGTGAATGTAGGTTTCTCACTAAAAATCAAGCTCTGTGTTATGCACATGTGGAAAAATAGTAGATTATCAAAATAAAATTTTGAAAAATATGTTTAATTTGGGTATTAATTTCCTTGATCCATTAAAAAAAAATTGAATTTCGATACATACTAAAAAAGTTATGTTGTATACAGTCTCCCTATGTTTGAATTGTAATTAGTTTGACTTTGAAACTTGATTAAGGAAAAAATGTTTAATAGATCACTATGAAACCAAATGAATTGGTTAGATATACTAGGTACAAATCTAAATTTGAAATAATAGAATTTTATCCTTTGTACAAAAAAAGTGAGCATTACTCCTTAAAAATGTTGTTTACTGATAAAAACTAGTTTTCGAAGGAGATGGAAAAAAAAAGTGCAATTTGATTCTAATTTTTTTGAAAAAAATATTTAGAATCTTTAGACAAAACTTCACAAATCAATAGTTTGCATCATCTTCAAATTCCTCATAGTTTAGCCGCTATATGACCCCAAAAGTGAAGATTTAGTAAAAAAAAATTAGTTTAGTGTCGAGTTTGCTCAAAAATTGTAAACCAATATTGTGGGATCACCCAAGAATATAATTATATTTTGAGAATCTATAAATGAAATAAAATATCCAATGGTCTAATATAGAGTCTACAGTCATATAAATATTAGGAATTGGAAATTATTATTCAGGAGAAGATTTGTTAAAAAATATCAAAATTGATGTATGCATGAATACAACCATCAAGTTTGGTGACATCAAAATATTTGATATCAAAAATTGATATGCAATGGGACAAATACATTCGGCCTTTGAAATTTTCACTACCTTAATCATGACCATTAGAGAAACCTTGGGATGCATCTTTTGAAATGCAGGTTTAATGGGATTAGCATCAAAATATAACACAAAAATATGGACTACAATTGATGGTTTAATATAGGCATATCCTCGTATGACCAAGAAAAAGTATTTTAATAAGAATGTAAAATAAATACAATATGATTTATTTTTTTAGAGGAAAGATATTTTCTTATTTGAATGATCTTTTTAGAAGGATCCATAGGGACATCAATATTATCCTCAACTACAATTGATGGTTTAATATAGGCATATCCTCATATGACCAAGAAAAAGTATTTTAATAAGAATGTAAAATAAATACAATATGATTTATTTTTTTAGAGGAAAGATATTTTCTTATTTGAATGATCTTTTTAGAAGGATCCATAGGGACATTAATATTATCCTCAACGAGGAGCATACTACATTTTGAAGGATTAAGAATTTTAATGATTTTATTAGTGTTAAATAGAGTGGTTTTATTATTTAAATTCATAATAGATTCATGAAAATAGGCTTGATAATTCAATAGTTATGGAAATATGGAGGATCATGATGATAAGAAGGTACATCCAAACATAACCCTAGAAAGCTAGCTAGAGGTTCATGCGAAGAAAAATATCTATACGGTGTACAAACTTATCTAGATTAAAATAATTTCTAAATGAATAAGAGTAAGTAAAGAAGGATTTTGAGACATCATTTTTACACTTAACCAAGGTTATAACTTAGAAGTAGAAGGGCGATGTCCAAGCTCTGTATTAGATTTATGTGAATTTATCTCTAAAAAAATCTTGATACCCTACTGCTTATGACCATAACCATTACCTTTATTACCTATTTTACAGAGAATGTCTAAATGTAAGCCATAAGGCAACTGAAAATAGTCAAAAGAGGGAGGATAAATATCCATGGCATAGTTAACATGAGACATATAATTATATCACTTTCATCATCCTGTGAAGTGGATGGTATTTGATATTCCATAAGAGATGTCAATTATATTTTTGGAATGTCAAAGTGAGTTGGGTTAAATTTATGCTATCCAAAAAATATTGGTGTAAATTATGAGGAGCCCCAATTTTCAGTAGGACATACAGTATAATTATAATAATAAGCATTGACAGGATCATCATTAAAATAAGGATTTAATGGTCCAACATTATAGTTTTAGGAGATAATTAAAAAATAAATTCTTATAAGTATGAAGATTTTAAGAATGATTATATTTAGCCAATTGAAATAGTAAACAATGTTAGGTGAAACCTTAATTGTTTTAACTTTACTAGTATTAATATATTTAATAAACTAATGAAAGGTAAACAAACCAATACCTTTAATGTGAGTCCATAGTCTACCTAAGAAAACATTATATGGTAAAGCACCTAGAATAATGTATACCAAGGTACATAAGGTAATGGTTCCTAGGTTCAAAGGTGATATTACTATACATAGAGCTTGTGGACCAATATTATTTAACCCATAAATAAATAAAGATGTAGTGGCAATAGAATTATTCTCAATATTAAGTAAAGGTAATAGATCCACACTAAGGTAATAGATCCACACTACAAACATTGAGTATCAAACTAGGATCAATGAGAGTGCATCTAGTATGTATCTCATTTATATCAAAATTTATTAAATATTAACAAATTTTATTCACTTTGTATTTTAGGAGAAGGAAGGTCATTCTTAAAGAGTGTGAAGTTTTGTATGTTAGAATGAATACATTTGATCAAAAACTTATTTCATTCAATTTAGTAGAATAAGGCACTAGAATCTTAACAAGAGTAAGATCAATTTTCTTGATAAAATAATATTCACCTATGTATTTTGAAATAGAGTTAGGTCTAAAACAATAGGTTTAGGTAATGCAAGAGATGGGTGATCCCACAATAGTGGTTTACAATTTTTGGACAAACTAGACACTTAAATTATTATTTTTAACTAAATCTTCACATTCAGGCACCAAGAATGACTAAAGCGTGAGGAATTTGAAGATAATGTAAACTAGAGTCTCGTCACATTTTTATATAGATTCTAAAAGTATTTTTTTCAATTTTTTTTTAATCAAATTGCACTTTGTTTTCCATCTTCCATGAAAACTAGTTTTTTTCAGAAAACAACATTTTTAAAAAGTGATGCACACTGTATAACACATACATTTTTTTCCATGAAGGATAAAATTCTAATTCTTTCACATTTATAATTTTTAACTCCAATATCTAGTGCCTCCACTTGGTTAGATAGTTTTTTATTGAATATTTTTTCTTTAATCAAGTTTCAAAGTCAAACCAATTACAATTCAGACATAGCATGAGCATATAGCACGTACATTTTTTTGTATATATTGAAATTCAAGTTCATTTTTTTTGTTGGATCAAGGACTTCAATATCTAGTGCACTCATATTTTTCAAAAAAAATTTTTGATAATCTACTATTTTTCCACATTTGTAGAACAAAGATCTTCATTTTTGGTGAAAAACCTATGTTTAATAAAAATAAAAACCAAATACATAATAAAACCAAAAAATATCAAAATTATATTCGTTGGATAGCTCATTCTGAGGAATATCTAATTCTAGTTGGGTTTGTGAAGATTTTTCCATTTCCATGTTCAAACCAAGCTTTGAAGTGAAAAATATGGAGTATTTTTGTGTTGAAGGGTGGGAACGTGGGAAAAGGGGGGTTCGAACAAACCTAAGGGATTCGCTTAAACCCTAGTCCAAGTGAACCCCTTTGGGGTTTGTTCGAACGTTGAGTTACCTCAAACCCCTCAAAATGATGTTTTTTTCCATGGGTGAGTTTTTCGGAAGTTTTCCTTCCTCACTCGAATCCTAAACCACTATTGTGGCTTCACTGAGATGTTGGAATATCAATGTTTTCTTTATTTCTCTAATTACTCTAAGTTTGGGCTACCAAGGTATAATAAATAGTCACAAGAAATTTAGAAGTGATAGAATTAGAAATATATAAATTATAACTTCATGGTGATGATGAAAAAGGGTCACCATAAATGATTATTACTCTTTTTTGTTTTTTGGTTTTCTTCATTAATAGTTTATTAGGCTCTCAGGTTTCTTAGGAATACCATATATAATGTAATCATGTTAATATATTCAATATGAATTTTAGTAGAATTGTTGAAATAGGATTACAGAAATCAAAGGAGTTTCAGAGCTTGTAGCAGTGAACTAAGGTTTCAAAATTAATCACAAGTAATTGAAAAATTACTCACTTAAGAATTATAAATTGCACTACAATTATAAAGTAGTAAATTAATAGGGTTATATGATCAATTCCAAACTATTTTTTAAGTCAATAAAACCTATATTATCCTTAATTCTATGAAACCTTATCCATCTTAGAATCATAAAAATGGGTCAAACTTCTTAACAAGTGAAAATGAAATGATAGCTAGAAGATGACATTATAGCCCAACTACCAAGTTCATCAAAGAAAAAAAAGAAAGACCAAGGGCCTAGGATATTATCTAATAGATTTATTGACAAGGCTAAAGGTTTAATGGATGAAGCAATTCCCATGTATAGTTGGGATTCATTTGAATACTATTATAGAAGGAGAACTATTGCTTGACGCATTAAAACATATGAAACTTAGATCTTGGGAGACTAGTGGTTCTTAATATATGAACATCAATAAGGATTTAATCAATGTTCTCACCAAGATGTATTGTTGATATTCAAGAACAATATTGAATGATAAGGGAAACATTCTAAGGGTTTTAGACATGACTTATATATGTGAGGTGTACAACTTGAATATGTTTTCCAACATCCATAATGATTTCATTTTACTGTAGAGAGAAAATAGAAGAGATAAAAATAGTTACAAAATATTATTTTTTCCATATAATAGGATTAGATATCCAAATAGAATCCTATTGAAGTTCATGGAGATAAGATAGAGTCATTTTAACTATATTTATTTAAGGATTATATAAAAAAAAATGGTAAAATCTTTTCCAAATTTTATGAGTAGATGTTAAGGAACAAATAACAATATACTTAATAATGATGGTAGAAGATGTTAAAAACATGGATTTGAATAGATTTTTTGACTTTTTTTCATTTATTTCTAATGGAATTCACAAAGAATTTATGGCTAAAAAAATGATAGTAAAAATATAGCCACTCTAAGTGGTATTCTCTATTATTCTACATCTTTTATATAGTGCAATGAGAATTTGGAATCTAGCAATGTTGTTGAAGTTATATGGTTCGCATGTAGTTGTACTACCACTTCAAGGGTAAACCCTGATATGGGATATGCATTGTCAAACTACTAACTATGTTGAGCTTGAAAACTATTTTGTACAAGTAGTCATGGGGAATTTATATTTCCATGTGAATAGGTTATTAGATGAAGTAATGGAATTTTTGAGACCGGAGGACTTAGATCCAAATAAAGGAATTGATAACATGGGTGATCAGTTATTTCATATAAACACCATAGGTATCCACTTATGTGGCTCCCTAAAGAGATGAAATATACTACTTAGAGTTTTCTTTCATGGAATTAATTTTCTATAAATCATGTGGTAGCTTGATGAATCTCATAAATATCATTTGAGGGAACATGACAATCAATCATTGTTACCATCTTCCTTTATCTTCTCTATTTTTTGAATTAAATAAAATGAGAGTTTGGAGCTATGATGTCCCTTATTACTATAGTAATGGAAAAAGTATCCCTTTTCCTTACTTAATTTGGGAATAATTAATATAAATTCAATTACTAATGCCTCAACTTAATGTAATGTGTCTTACACATTCACATTTAGTCTAGGTCCTTTTTTAATAAAATGTACATAATTTTTTCCATATTTAGTGTGTTGTAAAGTGTTTTCCTACACTTTCACACTTATCTAGGGTTTCATTAATTAATGGTGGTTAATTCTAGTTAAGTAGCCCCTTTAATTCAAATCTAAGCCTTATTAATTACATTTTTCAAGGATCTATACTGACACCCATTAATGGTATTGCATGACATTTAACTTGGAAAAATTGGTGTCCTCAAAATCTATGCTAGGATCCATTCATCTTTACTAGAGAATGAGTCCTTTTATAGGATGCCCCTTTCTTGGCCTATTTAAGATGGTTTTTTGATGTTATTTCATCCCCCCAAAGCATGGTCCTAGAAAATTATGCTCGGACCCATTCGCCTTTAGTGGCTGATGGGTCATCCTCACTTATGAAACTCCTTTTTAAATTTATTTGTGGTGGGATTTTAATTATTTTAAATTCTAGATTTGATGCCATTTTGGTTTATTTTGAATTTTAGGGTTAATTCTTAAATTTAGTATAAATATAAGGTTATTCACATAGTTTCAACCTAAGGTTTCAAGAGAGAATCCTAATACTTCACAAGAGCATTATAGAGCATTTCAAAGGCATTTTAAGGAAATTCCAGGGAATATTATCAAGAGTTTATTGTTGCAATTCAAGGTTATGTCATCATGTGAAAGGCATAGTGCATCAAGAATATGGTTGAGATAATGT
The DNA here is from genome assembly GCA_007115665.2 of Sequoiadendron giganteum. Lineage (NCBI taxonomy): Eukaryota > Viridiplantae > Streptophyta > Pinopsida > Cupressales > Cupressaceae > Sequoiadendron > Sequoiadendron giganteum. Next base: position 322,720,634 of record CM021104.1, read on the forward strand.
GTTGATGTAGCATTGAAGATCTATTTTCAAGAATTGTTTCACATATTATTTGAGATCAAGATCTACATTCTACATGGCCACTTCATGTTAGTTTGTAGATTTACATTCCAAGGTATTATCATTTCATGTTGCGTGTTTCATGCTTCAATATCATAAATTCATCATAAGGTTTGATTACCTACAAGGGGTTTTAATAAAGAAAACCCCTATCCTCTAAAAATCAACAAGTTTTCTCCTCTTGAATGTGTATTTGTAGGTTTCTAGGTTGAACATCAAGTGGATAGAAAGATTGAAGCAAAATTGTCAAAGGTTTCATGTTACAAAAGTTGTCATTCATGTTGTAAGAACACAAAAACAAAGCTATAGAATTTGTTTTAGGTTTTCGAGAGTTGAGCACCAAGGAGTTGAAAGTGCATACATCAATGAATAGAACCGAGATCTCATTTTTCCAAAACCCTAATTCGGACCCATTCGCCAGTTGGGGTGAATGAACTTCCTTAGTTACTTAAAAATATCCTTCTTGGAACAAGGTGTCTCTTGATGATCAAGCAACTAGTGGTGGCATGACCCACTTTACAAGAATATTAAAACATAAATGGCGAGTCTTCAAAATCAGTCTACCACAACCAAAATCCAAATTGGGAAGAGGAGATATGCGTAGGGAGCACTCTATTTTTTTGCAAGAACGCAAAATATAGAAAAAACAACCTCTTGAATTTAGTTACCTTATTAGCAGTAAAAAAATTCCCAAAATAATTTATAATAAGAATGAAAGCCTCTTCATCCCAAAATGCCAATGGTAGCCCTTGTAGTTTAACCCAAATAGGGATTAAGATGGAGTCATCATTGAAAGGATTAAACCCAAGGAGTATTTTTTTTAAAAGGAAATTTGACCCCATAAACCAAGAGCTTCCTAAAGAACCCTAATGCAATCATAAAGAGAGGAAATGGAAACTAATAAAAAAATATGTATAATAAAGAAAACCTCTACGTGACCTCTTACTTTCCAAATCAAAAGAACCCATTTTCTTATAGAATCAATATTGGGATTATTACTATAGAATCTACCAACAAACGAGGTACAAAATTGAGAAATATTATTAACCATAAGGGAATTAGGGATACAAATTACCTTCTTTTTGTCCATGGCAAGAAGGAAAAAACCTATTTCATGGAACACTCTCCTCAAAATCAAATTTTTTTTATTCCCATGCGTTAACATTGGTAGTAGGTGTAGGACCAACAACATCCTACACAACTCTTGGAGCCCAAATAGGAGCAACAGTAGGAGATCAAGTCTCCACACTAGGCGTAATAGGAACACTTTGAGTAGCCATTGAACCTTCTTCAAAAGTATCACTCATAGGAAAAAAAAAATCCTCCAAAACCCACAAAGCCTATGTTAGATACTCCAATCAGCATGTGGGACACAACATCAAAAAGGTGATTCATCTACATCTATGATTTGCATGCACCTACATTATTTCAATCAGAGATCAATGCATGCTTAAAATATATTTGAATAGAATTTGAATTTTGTTTGCATAGGCATGTTATGCACCTGATCAGTGACCCAACCACCATAATTCAAACTTTTTGGTAGTTATTTTGGGGGATTGAATATGTATTTAAGGTGTTTGAACTGCAACCTCTGACATGGATTTGGCTATGTGAAGACCCTTTGAATCGACCTACATTTGTATTGACCTAATATAGGTGCATTTGAAGTGACAATAAGAAATCTTCATTTCCAAAATCAAGCATGAAGATTCTTATTTAGGGGGTCACAAGTCTTCTTCATAGAGGGTCCTGTGTTCCCCACACTAGTCACCTTTTTTCTGCAGCTCTTTGGATACACTTTGTAGCATATGTTGGATTTTCACTCCACTCCCACATCCATTTCCTGCTCCTATTGTGCTCCCATGCTGTCAGTGGCTCCTATTCACGGTATGGTGGTGTCTATCGGGATACTGTGGCCCTTCTCTTTCCTATTTGTGGTCTCGCAGTTGTCTCTCCCACAGTCTCCAGCTTTACCATGATCAAGATCTTCACTGACAACGGTGTCATGATGTTCTCACTTCTTTTCTACCTCACTACCACGGACTAACCGCATGACGCCTACGGCAATGCAGTTAACCACCAGGCAGCTATCACCACCCTCTCGCGATTACCTTCCTAACTGCATGTGGTGGAGAGGTGACCATCATCACTCTTACAAAGTCTGTTTGTTTCTACTGATGTTGTCCACCGCAGTACCGTGGTTCCCTTGCTAACCACCCATGATAGTGCAGTGGGTTTCTTTCTCCATGCTCATACCATCAATTGACTGCCTCTCCAAATCTTTGAGTGGTAATGCGGTATGCTCGTTTTAAGATGGTCGCAATTAGTGTGTGGCATGCTGGAAGATAGCTAGTATAAGAGGATGTATATTTAAGACTATAGGACTATTATTTAATCTGATTAGACTATTTTGTTAATTTGGATAGACTTGCTTTTGATGGCCTTTCTTCATATTCCTTTATTGTATTTAATTTTTGGTGGCCGTAAAATTAGTTAAATACTAGTATGTTTGTAATTTTTAAGAACAAAATTTTAATATGAAAATTTCTCTGAAGTAGAAAATAATTTCTTGGGTATTCTATGTTTGAATGTTTATGATAAAAATTTATTTTTTGGTATAATTTTATCTTTGCTTTTCCCTTCACGTGGTATCAGAGCTAAAGGTTATCTGTAGTGGCATTTAGTGTGTTCAAATGGATGCAAGCACAAGCTTGAGTAATCTCCAAATTCCACAGCTAAATGAGAAGAATTATGACTACTGGTCTATAACAATGAGAGCATTGTTCTATTCACAAGATCTATGGGAGTTTGTAGATAATGGGTTTCTAAAATTGGTAGATGCAACAACATATAATGCCTTGAGATAAGCATAGAAAGATTTACTAAAAGATAACAAGAAGAAGGATTCAAAGGAACACTTCTTCATTCTACAAGGAGTACATGAAAGCATTTTCCCTAGAATTTCAGCCACTACCAAGTCCAAGCAAGCTTGGGACATTTTACAAATTCCATATCAAGGAATGGATAAAGTTAAAACTACAAAGTTGCAAATACTGAGAAGAGAGTTTGAGACTCTATTTATGAGAGATAATGAGTTTGTAGATTCATACTTTACTTAGATAATGGAACTAGTAAACTAGATGAGAACACATGGACAAAAACTTGAAGATGTCAAAGTTTTAGAAAATATTTTGAGAAGCTTACCCACAAGATTTGAGTCAATTTTAGTCATTATAGAGGAGACAAAGGATCTCACACAATATTAAGTTGATGAGCTTTATGCTTCACTTATTTCTCATGAGCACAGACTCAGCATAATAGAAAATATGTCATTAGAGCATGCATTCAAGTCACAAGCTTCAATTAACCAAGGAAGAGGCAGAGGTAGAACAAATTTCAAAGCAAGAGGAAGAGGCTTCAATAGATGTGGAAGAAATAACCAATCAAGTTCAAGTGGAAGAAGCAACAACCAAAACCCATCTCAAAAATTTCCTCAAGGACAAAGGTATGATAAATCTTAGGTCCAATGCCATTATTGTAAGAAGTTTGGACATTACATGAATGAGTGTAGGAAGAAGCAATGTGATATGAGTAGGAAAAATAAAAAATTTAATAAAGAAAGTCAAGACCATAGACCAGATAAAAGCACAATGTTTTTAGCCTATAATGTAGCTCAAGCTAGTGAGAAAGATGTTTGGTTTTTAGACTCATGTTGTAGGAATCACATGACATGAAATTTAGATTTGTTCACTAGCCTAGATGAGAATATTAAGTCAGATGTCACCCTGGGTAATGACAATGAAGTGTCAGTTAAAGGAAAAGGGAATGTTAATATTCTGACCAAGCAGGGGGAGAAAAAATATATCTAAGATGTTTATTTTGTGCCAAGTTTGAAACACAATTTGATGAGTGTAGGATAGTTTATTCAAAAGGGTTATAGAGTGACTTTCAAGAATGGGTTGTGCACTATTTTAGATAAATACCCAAGTAGCCAGTTGATAGAAAAAATCAATATGACAAACAATAGAATGTTTCCTTTAAGAATTCAGCCAACTTTGAGCACAAACTTTGCACAAGCACAAGAGGTACCAACTATTATTCAAACTGTCTTTCAGCCAGAAGTGAAGGATGAAAACTGGCTATGGCACTTAAGATTCAGTCATTTAAATTTTGGTGGTTTGAATTTGCTTCATAGAAAAACTATGGTTAAAGGAATTCCATTAATTGAAAAACCCGAGAGTTCGTGAAGGTTGCATACTAGGAAAGTAGCATAGAGAGTCTTTCCCAGTAGGGAAATCCACAAGAGAAAAAGCCCCATTAGAAATTGTTCATTTAGATTTGTGTGGCCCAATGCAGACACCTTCAATAGGTGGTAGTTATTATTTTATGACTTTCATAGATGATTATTCAAGGAAGACATGGGTCTATTTCTTAAAACAAGAAAGTGAAGGGTTTAATTTCTTTTGTCAATTCAAGTCTCTTGCTAAAAAATAGGGTGGTCACTTCATTAAAGTGCTTAGAACAGATAGAGGAGGTGAATATATCTCAAGAGAATTTTTAAATTTCTGCAAAGAGCATGGAATACACATACAATTCACAAAAAGATACATACCTCAATAGAATGGGGTAGCTGAGAGGAAAAATAGAACCATAATGGAGATGGCTAGAAGTATGTTGAAAGCCAAGCATTTAACTAATGAGTTTTGGGCTGAAGTTGTATCTTGTGTAGCATATATCATGAATAGATGCCCAACAAAAAGTGTGATGAATATTATCCCCAAGGAAGCATGGACTGGTAAAAAGCATAGTGTATCTCACATGAGAGTTTTTGGATGTGTTTCATATGCACATGTACCTGATGAATTGAGAAGAAAATTTGATAATAAAGGAGAGAAATGCATTTTTGTTGGATATAGTGATGAATCCAAAGCATATAAATTGTTTAATCCAACAACTAAGAAGGTTATAATCAATAGGGATATTCAATTTGTTGAACATGAAGCATGGGATGGAAGTAAAGAGAGAATTGTGAATGTTACAATTAATATCCCTCAAGAAGAGAATGAAATTTCAGTTCCAGATACTGTACCTATTGTCCCTATTCAACCTCAAGAAAATGGTCACTAATTGACACCAGAAAGTAATGTAAGAGAAGCAACAAGAGGACTACAAACGCAAACCACAACAAGAACCTCTAGCGCTAGACCGTCAATTCCACATTCTATAGATTCAAGTGATCTTTCAAATCCAACTTTAGCAAGCATGAGAAGACAAAAAATAAAAAGCATGAGTGAAATTTATAATCAGAATGTAGGTGAGAATAATTCACAGCAGTTTACACTTTTTGCATTTTATTTTCAAGCTAAAGATCTGATTCATTATGAAGATGCAATCAAGGAAGAAAACTGGATAACAACAATGGATGAAGAGATAGATTCAATTGAAAACAATCAGACATGGGAGCTGCAAAGTCTACCAAAAGACAAAGATGTAATTGGTGTTAAGAGGATTTATAAAACTAAACTGAATGCAAATGGAGAAGTGCAAAAGCACAAAGAAAGACTAGTTGTAAAAGGATATGCACAACAACCAGGAATTGACTACACAAAGACATTTGCACCAGTAGCTAGACTAGATATAGTCAGAATGATATTGGCTTTAGCAGCACAAAATAGATGGCTAGTCCACCAAATGTATGTTAAATCAATATTCCTCAATGGTTACCTAGAAGAGGATGTTTACATTGAACAACCACTTGGATATGAAATATTGGGATAAGAAGATAAATTCTACAAGCCAAAGAAGGTGATGTATGGTCTGAAACAAGTCCCAATAGCTTGGTATAGTAGGATAGATAATTACTTCACATAGAATGGATTTACCAGATGTTGTAGTGAACCAACATTGTATACCAAGATGAATGAAGAAGGTAAAATCCTAATCATATGCTTGCATGTTGATGATTTAATTCTAACTAGGAATCTATCAGTTGATTTGTTCAAAACATAAATGATGAAAGAGATTGAAATGACAAACTTGGGTCTGGTGAAGTATTTTTTAGGCATTGAGGTAACACAAAATGACAATGGAAATTTTATTTCTCAGAATAAATATGCAAATGATGTTTTGAAGAGATTTAATATGATGAATTGTAAGTCAACACCCACTCCAATGATAATTGGAGTGAAACTCAACAAAGAAGACAAAGGATTGGATGTGAATTCAACTTTGTACAAGCAGCTAGTGGGTATGCGCAAGATCATGATGGGCCAAAAAGTGGCGATATGTAAGCCATATGATGGCCCATGTGGCTGAAAACTTTTTTTTTACCCAAATTTGATGAAACAAAAAGGGTTTTTAGAGGATATTCTCAGCTTCCCACCAATATAAATTATGCTTTACTTTGAATTTAATAAATTATTATTATTCATTTTCTATTAGAATTATGAATAAAGTTCTAATTGATAAGTTGATTGAAAAACATCTATAACTTTCAAACGGTATCACATTTTTTGAATCTGAAAAATGCATCACATTCTATGTTTTTCATACTATAGGATTAAAAATAAAAATTAAAAAAAATCATGAATTTTTGACCTAGTTAAGGTGGTTACACAGACGAGCTTTTATATTTTTTAAAAGTTATAATAAAAAATTCATAATTAATTGTTTACTTGAAAAAAAATTATAAAAAAATATGCATCACATCAAGACATGAGTCCTCTACTTATATCTAAAATATTATAAAAAAATATTATCATTTTATTGTGGTTAGGGTGGTCAGACAGACACTTCTTATTTTTACCCTGAAATTTAAATACTACTGCATTGGAATTTCAAATTTTCACGAAATAGATTTTTGAAAAACAAAATAAGGGTCTAGTATTTTAGAAACTACATTCAATTGTCTATAGATTCTATTTTTACATTTTTTGAAATAATATAGATAACTTATTCAAATTTTTAAGTCAAATTGTCTAACTCGGATTTTTTGTCTTTTTATTGCCACTTAAGGGCCTGTTTTTTCCATGATGATCCTGCACATACCCTAGTAGGGAATCTGATGTATCTAACAACCACAAGCCTTGATATAATGTTTGCAGTCAGTTTAATCTCTAGATTCATGGAAGAACCAAAAGAGTCACATTGGATGGCTGGAAAGAGAATTTTAAGATACACTAATGGAACTAAAAATTATAGCATCCATTATACAAAAATGGATGAATTGAAACTAACAGGTTTTACTGACAGTGATTGTGCTAGAAGTGTTGATGATAGGGAAAGAACCTCTAGATAAGTTTTTAACTTTGGCAGTGGAGTAGTTTCCTAGGCTTCTAAAAAATAGCCTATTGTCACATTGTCTTCAGTTGAAGCTAAGTATGTTGCAGCCACTAGTGCATCTTGCCAGGCAGTGTGGATGAGACAAGTTTTGAAGGAGATTTAGAATGAGCAGATAGATGCTACAATAATTTTTTGTGATATAAATTCAGCCATTTCCCTATCAAAGAATCTTGTGTTTCACAAGCGGAGTAAACACATCGATACCCATTTTGATTTCATTCAGGAGCTTATCATCAATGGTGACATCTCTCTATAATTTTGTAGGTCAGACAAGCAGCAAGCATATATATTTACAAAAGAGCTTGGCACAGATTCATTCATTTTCCAAAGAAGTCGACTGGGCGTTAAACTATGCAGAAGTTTCATTCAAGGGGGAGTGTTGGAGTTTCACTCCACTCCCATGTTCGTTTCTTGCTCCTACCATGCTCCCATGCTATTAGTGGCTCCTATTCACGATATGGTGGTGTCTACTAGGCTACTGAAACCCTTCTCTTTCCTATCTGTGGTCTCGCGGCTATGTCTCTCACAGTCTCCTGCTTTACTGCAGTCAAGCTCTTCACCGACAGTTGTGTCACGGTGGTCTCACTTCGTGTCTACCTCGCTACCACAAACTAACCACATGATGCCTGCAGTAATGCAATTAACTACCAGGAAACTATCACCACCCTCCCGTGGTTACCTTCTTGACTGCGTGTGGTGGTGTGGTGACCATTGTTGCTCTTGCACAGTCTATTTTTTCCGCTTGTGATGTCTACCACAGTACCACAGTTCGCTCGCTAACTGCCCATGGTAATGCGGTGGGTTGCTTTCTCCATGCTTGGACCATTAATTGACTACCTCTATATGGTTATCGCGGTCACCACGACCACTCCAAATCTTTGAGTGGTAACACGATATGCTCGTTTTAAGATGGAGGCAGTTAGTGTGTGGTGTGCTGGTGGATAGCTAGTATAAGAGGACGTATATTTAAGACTGTAGGACTGTTATTTAATCTGATTAGACTGTTTTGTTAATTTGAATAGACTTGCTTTTGATGGCCTTTCTTCATGTGCCTTTATTGTATTTAATTTTTGGTGGCTGTAAACTTGGTTAAATACTGGTATGTTTGTAATTTTTAAGAACAAAAGTTTAATATAAAAATTCCTCTAAAGTAGCAAATAATTTCTTGGGTATTCAGTGTTTGAATGTGTATGATAAAATTTTATTTTCTGGTATAATTTTTATCTCTATTTTCTCTTCAGCACAGAGTTCTCTCACAACTCACATGCCCTCCACAAAGTTGATTTGCATTTTCCATACTTATGAATCACCTAAACAAGGTGCCACATCATCCTCCAAGCACCAAGTGACCCCTCATTCACAATTATTGGTGGCTTTTCTATAGTTTTTTGGTAGCTACACCAGTGACCAAATCTCCCATGCAATAAGTGGAAAACACAAGAAAGAAGAAGAGAAGGAGGCGGAGGAGAATTTCACTATATGGAATCATGGAGAGGCAGTTTTCTAAGGCATTTCAGGCTACCTAAGAATGAAAATGTGGATGAGGTGATAGCTGGCATGGTGAATTTCACTTTATTAGTATGAATATATTTAATAGACTAATGCAAGGTAGACAAGAAAATACTCATAAAATTGATACACATTCTACCTAAGGAAATATTATATGGTAAAGTTCCTGGAATAATGTATACCAAGGCACATAAGGTAATGGGTCCTAGGTTTAGATCTGGTACTATTATACCTAGATCTTGTAGACCAATATTGTTTAACCCACAAATAAATAAAGATTTAGCAGCAAGAGAATTAGTATCGATATTAAGTCAAGGTAATATATCCACACTAAAAACATTGAGTGTAAAACTAGGCTTAATGAGAGTGTGTCTAATATGTATTTCATTTACATCAAAATTTATCAAATGTTATGAAGTCATATTGAATTTTTATTTCAAGGGAAGGAAGTTCATGCTAATAGAATGTGATGTTTGGTGTGTTAAAATGAATACATATGATCAAAAATTTAAATCATTCAAGAAAATTAGAAGTGATAGATTAAGCAAGATATAAGTTAGAACTTGATGGTGATGATGAAGAAGGGTCAACCTAAATGGTTATTACTCCTTTTTTTTTGGTTTTCTTAATTAATATAGTTTATTGGTCTCTCAAGTTTCTTAGGAACACTAGAGATAACAATAATGTTAATATATTCACTATGAATTTTAGTAGAATTATTGAAATAATATTAGAGAAATCAAAGAAGATTGAGAACTTGTCACAATGAACTAGGCTTTCAAAAATGTAATCATGTATAAGTTGAAAAATTACTCACTTAATAAATATAAATTAAACTATAATTACAACGTTTTAAATTATTAGGGTTATAAGATTAATTCAAAACTATGTTTTAAGTAAATAAAACCTAGATTCTCCTAATCTATGAAACCTTAACCATCTAAGAAATCCTTAAAATGGGTCAAAATTCTTCTTAACAAATTAAAATGAAATGAGGGCTAGAAGAGGACATTATAGCTAGACTACCAAATTTTTCAGAGAAGGAAAAAATGCCCAAGAGCCTATGATATTCTCTAATAAATTTATTCACAAGGCTAATGGTTTAATGGATGAAATAGTTCCCATGTATAGTTGGTATTTATTTTAAATATTGTTAAAGAAGGAGAGTTTTTTCTCGACCCATTGAAACACATGGAACTTATATCTTCAGAGGCTATTAGTTCTTAACATATTAACATCAATATGGATTTAATCAAAGTTGTGGCCAAGAGGTATGGTAAAAAGTCTAGAACAATATTGAATGATAAGGGAAATATTCTAATGGCTTTAGACAAAACTTATATATGTGAGGTGTACAACTTTAACATGTTTTCCAACATGTATATTGATTTCATTTTATTGTGTAAAGAAAATAGAAGAGGTAAAAATAGTTACCAAATATTTTTTTTCCACATAATAGGATTAGAGGTCCAAATAGAATCATATTGAAGTTCAGAGGGGTGAGGTAGAGTCATTTGATGTGTATTTATTTAAGGATTATTTCATTAAAAAATGATATAATGTTTGTCAAATGTTACGAGTAGATGCTAATCCACAAATGGCAATATACTTATTGATGATGGTAGTAGATGTTCAAAAAATATATTTAAATAGATTTTTTGACTATGTGGCCAAAAAAATTTATAATAAAAATATATCCATTCTAAGTGGTATTCTCTATTATTCTACATCTTATTATATAGTGGAATGAGAATTTGGAATATAGAAATGTAGTTGAAGTTCTATGATTCTCATGTAGTTGTACTACCACTTCAAGTGTGAACCGTGATATGGAACATGCATTATTGAACTACTAACTATGTGGAGCTTGATAAGTTTTTTGTACAAGTATTCATGGGGAATCTAGATTTTCCAGGTGAGTAGGTTACTAGATGAAGGAATAATTTTTTTGAGACCTAAAGACTTAGATTAAAAAATGAATTGATAACATGGGTGATCGGTTATTTCATATAAACAACATAGTTACCAAGGTATGTCATCCCTAAAGAGACCACATATACTACCTAGAGTTGTCCTTGATTCTAGAATTGATTTTGTATAAATCATGTGGTAGCTTGATGAATTGATAAATATCATTTGAGGGAATATGGAAATCGGTAGTTATTACCGTCTTCCTTTATCTTCTCTAATTTATAAATTGAATCAAGAGAAATTTTAGAGCTATGAATCATATTCAACTTTGATTAATTAAATAAATCATATTTATTTAATTACATGATTTATTATTTAATTAACCCCTTTCTCATATTTCAGCTATAATTAAATATTTATTATTTAATTATTCAATTAAACCTTTTCAACAGTCAATTAAATAAATTATCATTGTTTAGTTAATTAAATATTTCAATTTTTGAATGTTGAATTAAATTAACATTTAATTCATAATTAATTGTTTTTGTCACATTCTTTTGTCGTTCAGTTGACTAATTATTCACTCACCATCTGACTCGATGTCTATTTTAATCCACCTATTATCTACAAATTCAATATCTGATCATCTTTGCGAGGAGACTCTCTGTCAAAACTAGTCAGTTAACTAGTTCTAACTCACATGCATGAACGTGTTTATTAACTGAATATCTTTATTTAATTAATTAATTCATGTGTGCATTTGAATAGTTTGTTCTTCAAGTTCTAACTTTGTCTTTTTCATCCAAAGTCTATTTCTTCTATTTTCGAAGACTCTTAACTAAAGCTTAAATTGTTTATTTAATATTGAACCCACATTCTTTCTATTTTCAAATAGTCTTGACACAAGATTAATTTATTGTTCTAATTTAATCATTATCCTATAAAATTTCCTAGCTCATGTTCTGACTGACACAGAACTCACATCGCATGGCATTCATCAATCTCGATCATTGATCTCTCTTTCAAATCTAAGCCGATCATTTGAAAACCCAAAATCTATAAATTGACCTATCATTATCATTATTCCTCCTCCCGAAATCAATACTTTTGAGAAGAACTATTATCTGCAATATTTTGATTAGACATTACAACCAGGTCATGCTTGCATCAATAATAAAAATCTAGGGGCAAGAATAGAGATATAACAAAATGGACGACAATCAAGATAATTCAAAGAAGTGGATGCATATTCAGTGAGATTGTTTCAGTTTATTGTTTTTATTCATTTACTCATTCTTAGTTGTTTGATTTAGATTAATATTTGTTAGATTAGATTCAACCATCTCATCTGTACAACAATTCCATTTATCTATGGTACATTTGGTGAACCCGACATGAATCACGCTTCAAATTCGCAACATATTTCTGCCTTTCATTTTTTATTTTGCAGGTTATCGTACGACAAACCAAATCCGATTGAAGAAATAATACATTTATCCTCACGAACCACATACGATACATCTAGCGATGCATTTGACAAAATGAGTCACATCCGCTATATTTTTCACTACATCCAACTGTCACCATCGAATTGCATCCGCCTATCAACATTGTGATGCATCTGTGGGTTAAAAAGCCACCTCTGCTTGGTAATAAAACTTTTCATTTTTTCATTAACTTTCATACTTTCGTGTTTTGGTTTGTCTTTTTTGTTTTGTTTTGTTTTCACTAATCTTTTGTTTGCAGCTATGTTTAGGAGGATAAATTTAGGATGAAGCATAGAAGACCAAGACAAAAACAAAAAACATATTTTTTGTAGGACGAAAGCTGAAAACACAAAACTATTAATCAATTTGCATGCAAGACCTAATGAAGAAATTGATTTTAGTTTATTTTATTAAAAAAAGAGCTTTGTGTTTGGTAGTTTAGAAAATCGGCATTTGGGCTTAAAAAGAAGGTTTATTTTTCATGCCTGAAATTATTTAGATAGAACCCTAATTCGATATATCAAAGTATCATCTCCCCTTGTGCATTTATGCAATCCTGGGTGTAAGAGAACCAATTACTAACTCTAGAAAAGATTGGTTTGCGTTGGTGGTTGAGAGTAACCAACGTGACTCAAAACTGGTGATGCGCTTATCGCCAGCGACTCCCAACTGGTATAGAAATTTTAATACTTGGGGAAAGATCGGTATTTCTGGAGCTCCTGTTGACAAGCTATTAATTCCCCAGTATCCTTGTGGTTTGTCAAAACCTATAGAGCCTAACCTCTACAGATTGGGAATATATTGCCTCTGATGTGGCCTTCATGAATAGGTGCCTGAATTAAAAGCCAACTTGTTGTAGTTTTACCAAAATCCTTTCTATTTGCTAGTACAACAAGTTCAAACCTATGAAGTCGTCTTAGGGTAAGTGCAAGAAGTTGGGTCCACGAAGAGGGGAAGTTTCGGCCAAAAAAAAAAATCTCGCAGAAAACGCGTACGCGTTATTAAAAAACGCGTAAGCGTTATTAAAAAATGCGTATGCATTATGCATTGGGTACCCGAGCCTAAAAAAATGCGTATGCATTATAAAATGCGTACGCGTTATAAAATGCATACATGTTTTTGAGTGCATACAAGTCATTTATTTTTAAAAAATACTTTTTAGAAACGCGTACACATTTTTCTTTTTAGAAACGCGTACGCATTTCTAAAAAGTTTTTTTTTTTTTAAATAATCAAACAAATAAAGAGCGCATATGCGTTTTGTAACGTGTACGCGTTATTAAAAACTTGAATCTCCAACCCACTTGCAGCCTTGGTTTTAGGCTCGGAAAAGGCTTGGCAATCCGAGCCTTAGCCTTTGACCTGCAACTAGAAAACTAAGGCAGATTGAAAAAGAATGTCCATCTTTGACAGTATGGTTGATGGATTTTTTTTTTCTGAATCAATCTATAAAATTAAAACCCATTACAGAACATGATTTCTAGTTTCCAAATATATAATTTTTATTAATATTGGATTATATTTGATATTTTTAAATTAATTTCAAAGCAAACTAGTCCTTAAACATGAAATATCAAACTTTTTTGGTTTTTTAATAACTTTTTTTTGGTGAAGTTTCTTGTAAAAAAAATTATATGACATCAATCTTTAGACAATTCTTTACAAAATGAAAAAAAAAAGTTTCAAAAAATGTTTAGTTTAGGTCAAATTATGTTGTCCGTACATGTTGATTTTTAAAAACAACAATTAAGGCCAATAAAAACTTAATAAAAAAAAAAATACTCAACAAAAAACTACAAAAAAAATTCCTCATCAATCTTCATGTTGTTAGCTCTCTTTCCTCAAAAGGAATTAGCAAAATACTTTTATTTGTGTCAAAAAGTGGTGTCCGTACACGTGCGTGGTATGGTAAAAAAACAGGGACTTTTAAAAAGTGGTTTTTATAGATCCCTATCAAAATTTAATTTCTACAATTTGGGTATTTGAATAATTTACATATTTAGAAACTAGATTCAAAATTCAAAATTTCATATTACTGATTTTTTTAAAAATTCATTGTGTAAGTGCCTCAAATTTTTAGTCCAAGTGTGACAAAGTATGAAAAACAACAAAAACACTTCCACTTTATGAACTTTTTGTGGACCCAACTTCTTGCATCAGCCCCTTACATATTTATGGTTCATGTGTTGAGATGAAATGTATGCCATGGGAGTTTCATGGGTACAGTAGCTTGGCTGCCCGATATAAGTGAGTGTCATGGAGGGGAGCCAGTGGGGTCAACCTACTAGTCATCTGCCTTGAATATGCGTAGCTAGATTTATCCAAGTAAGAACATAGTAAATATTGTCCAATACAGCCTAGGGTGGAATTGTTCTTTGGTTTTAAATAGATCCAATGCATAAAACTGAAAAAATGTATTTTTTGCTTATTTTTTGTTATATTCATCAAACACTTGATCAAAAAACCGAGTCAGTTGTAACATCATTAGAAAACCACAACTGAAAATTTGAGTCGCAATTGTTATAGTACAAACCACATCTGTATCGATGAGTCCTAATTGTTCATTTAAACACCGCATGTGTCTATCAACAAAATCTAGTTTCACATAGTTTAGATACTGCACCACAACTGTTGATTTTTGAGTCACATGTGTATTTGCAAGCCACATCTATCAAACGAAAAATCACAATTGTCTGTCAATAGGTTTAGTTTCACAAAATCCATATTTCGAGTTGCATCTACCATAAAGTAAATCACATCTAGCAAAATTTACAATTTCCTACCAACATTCAAAACCCATTTTAGTCAAACCACCACATCTACAACCTGAAACGTATCTATCAAACATAGAACCACATTTGACTATCAACAGAAAACCTTGAAAACTACAAACTGAGTCCGAAAGAATAACTATCATTTTCACTTTTGTTTGTTATGATCAACCTTGGACAGAAACTAGAATTTTTTTCTCAAAACCCTCCATTATTAGGTGTTGTATACGTCTTAGCACTAGTCATCCTAAGTTGTATTCATCTAGACACTTACTAGGAAATTGTATATAGTAGAATAGAATAACTTTCCGTATCATTGGATACATTCATGTTCTGATTTGTCCTCATCATTGAACCTAGTCACTTTGGTCCTATTAGTGAATATTTCCATCTCAACAGTCTAGTTTGGGAAACTCACCTTGTCAACTGTCTCTATCCTACAATTAGGTTCCTTAGTCAAGTCAAATCATTTCTTGGATATATTCCATAGGTGGTAGGTTATACCCATCATAGAATCATTTGCCATCATATTCTACTTCATATTTTGCATATTGTCCATCCTAGCATATGTCATCTCAGTATACGTCATTTTAGAAATCTTTAGCAGCATCCTTTTTATTTAGAAAATCCAACAAATGTAGAAATAGGACATATCAGGGTTTAGACATAGTCTGCATTACCCAATTTTGAGCAACTTTTAATGGTTGAAACAAGGTCTCAGAAGAAATATAGAACAATGTTGGATCCTAACAAATTTTTCAATCCTTTTAGAAATCAACCATCAAGGAAATAAAGACCACACAAACCTTTGCTTGAAAAACATGTCACTAGAGATTCCAATGGGAAAGTTTTTGTTGAAGACATAGAAGCTATAGTACAAGATCCTGAGTTTGCATCTTTTATGGATGAGTGTTTGGAAAATGACCCCCAATGATATCTAGCAAAGTTGTTAGTAAAAGGTGCCACACTACCACCAGGATTTGATGTTCACACTTTGAAAGCTGCATCTACTCAACCAACAAAAAACATTACATCAAGTGTGTCTATTCCCCAAATTACTGCGGAAATAACAACTAGCATACCAGCTCAAACATCATCAATTGTAAACACAACCCCTTTCAACATAACAGAAGGTTTACAATTCACTGTAGGGGCATCCTCATCAAACCCATTTGGCACAAACATAGTTGGTAAGAGGTCAAAAATTAGCACAAACACAACCATAGGGATTACATAGAACATTCCGACAATAAACATTCTAACAGGAAACATTCCGACAGGAAACATTCTGAAAGTAAACATTCCGATAGGAAACATTCCTACACCAAACCAAAACATTCTGATAGAAAATATTCCTACATCAAGCCAAAAAATTCCAACATGGAATATTCCTACACCAAACAAGAACATTCCAATAGGAAATATTCCTACATCGAGCCAAAAAAATTTGATAGGATATAACCCCCCACCAATTCAAAACATTCAAATGAGATATATTCCCTCTCCAAATCACAACCCATCATAGAACACAACATTTCATAACACCTACATTGATCCAAATAACACAAACAATATCTCCTTGACACAAGTAGATTTTCTACAAAACCAAATACAAATGCTTCAACAATAGATGGACAACATGTTTATGTCAAGAAAATGAACTATCTTAGTGCAAGATCTATGTCCATGTCCTTTTGACAAGGCACTATACATGACACCCTTCCCACATGGGTACATTATACCAAATTTTCCTAAGTATAATGGGAGGAGGAATCCTTTGGAACACATTAGAGAATTCTCTATGACATGCATGCACACATCATATGACCCCACATACTTGATGAGACTATTTATGTGAACCCTTGTCGGGATAGGACTGGAATGGTTCTCTAAATTACTATATGGTATAGATCCTAGGGAGAATTAGTTGAGAATTTTTTCGAACACTTTTTCTTTAACATAGAAAATGAAGTAACAATAGCTACCTTGTGTCATAATGCAAGAAGAAGGTGAAACTTTTACCACTTTCTTCTAGAGATGGAGAAGTTTAGCTAGCAAATGTCCAGTTGAAATACCAGAAAAAATAAAAAGTCACGATATTCCTTGAAATATCAATTCAAAATTGAGAGTTAACTTAAGGGTACATTGTTGTACTTCATTCCTAGACTTGGCACAAAAGGGCATCATCCTTCAAAAAGGCCTTATTGACAAAGGAGAGATTAAAGTACCAAGAAAAAACCTAGTTGTCCAACATCAAAACATTTCCAATGATAGAAACAAGTTTTGGTCTAGAAATAAAAATGTTCCTAATGATGGTATTGTTGATGCTAATACCATACATATGAGACTAGTCATCACACTTAGAGGTTACAATCCCAATCAAGATGTGACAAACAATCCAGATCAAACAACTAATTTTGTCCAAAATTCACAACAACAATGCCCACAAAGGGGATTTCCTAAACGTGAATTTACCCCTTTGGGGCAACCAATCGAGACAATCATCAAAGAGATGATTAAAAACGATCTCACAAAACCATTGGAACCAAGAGAATATGATCTTAGATAGGTTAAACCTTCATGGTGGGATGATAATTCCTATTGTGAATAGCATCGAACAAAAGGACACAACCTACAACAATGTTGACAACTGAAGAATATCATACAACACTTTGTTGAAGATGGAACCATAGAGCTCAATGGATAGAAACATACAAATAACACTGATCATAAGGTCTTCACGGACCCGTTTCATGACCACACAAAAGGAAAGGCCTCCAGTTCGAGAAATAAGAATATTCCATTTTCCAATTATGCCAATACCAAGTATGACTATGGCAAAGGTACGATTATTAACCATCTCTGAGCTGCAAACAAAAATGTCCATACCATCGCCATCAAGAAGTATCCTGAATGCACTGTAAATACACGTAGAACCAAAATAACTCTTCTAGGTGCTTCTAAGCCACCTACATAGTTCTCCAAGTCTAAGTACAATCTTCTTGAACAATTGAGCAAGACCCCAACATAGATATCCATCTTGGAACTATTGACTTTGTCACCTGATCGTCGAGCTATTCTCGACAAATCCTTATAGAACATGACTGTCCCTACCAACTTATATGCCAATCATTTCAAAAAAATGGTAGGATATTTAACCAACTCTCATCATGCCACATTTTCCCAACAGGATTAATCAATCGAAAAGACCGATCATAATGACCCATTACATCTTGAAGTACTAGTCCATCAAACCAAAGTCAAATGAGTCTTGATAGATGGACGAGTAGGTTTGAACCTATGTACACTAAAATTGGTTAAGGCATTAGGATTCTCAGAAGCATGTGTGGACACCTCTAAGAGAATAGTCATCAAGGCTTACAATGATTAGGAAAGATCATCCAAATGAGTTGTCACACTCCAAATCAGAATTGGCCCAACAGTTATGAACATCAGCCTCCAAGTCTTGGATCTCACCCTTCCATATAACCTATTGTTAGGTAGACCTTGGATACATGCAATGAAAGATGTACCTTCCACATATCACCAATGTCTCAAATTTCCATATAATGGCACCGAGATCACAATTGATGGTGATCTAGATCCGTTTCAATATTGTACAAGCCTAAGGGAAATTCCACAATGTTAGGTTCCCATTAATCAAGAAGCTTCATCATCCACTTTATCTCTATATGTTGATCCATCACATCTCATCAAGTCCATTTCATTAAAACCACCATCATCCATTCCTAAAATCGAGATCGAAGACATGGGTTGCAGAGAGTATCACATGAAGGAATCTTACTGTGGTAGGCAACTGGTTCCACCTAAGGAATATGCTCTACCCATTGTAGAAAGAAGACAATATGTAGACACATTTCATGTCCCCCCTACAATGACATTAACCAAATGGGGAGAGTTGAGTGAAGAAATTGTGGATCAAGGAGATAAAATCTCCTAGTTGTACTAGGAAGACAATGAATACTCCTTACCATCAATTCACATTGCTAAAGATCAATATGGAAAAGGCTTTAAGATAATGCAAAGAAAAGGTTATGATAGACATAGTGGGTTAGGGCTGCATCAAACTAGAAGGATAAAACCTATCATTGTCTCACCACGACCGAAAGGCCTAGGGCTAGGGTTTCAACCGCTTAGAATTGGGTTTCCTAGTACTTCATCACCATTTCAAGAGGAAGTCAGTGCTTATGAGGACATCAAGATATCTCATGAACCAATTGCCCTAGTTTATGATGAATCCCCTGACTCAAGCGATTATAAATGGGATTCCCTTTCCTCTACCAGCACCATGAACCTAGATAATCTATTTGGAGAACTAGACAAAATGATAAACCCCGTACCAAATCCATCTAGTCCTCGTAATAAAAATTCCTTATCCAAAGAAGAATGACTTAAGAACTATTATTGGGAAACCCTTGATCATTCATCTTGGGCACCTGATGAACCATCTTCTAATGACCTAGAGGTTACGATAGTCCCACATCAGAGTTTACCTACCCATAAGAAAAAGAACAAGAAGGAGTTAGCCCAAAAATTTTGTGACCATGTCAATCACTCTATCTTCGCCTTGTCAACTTCCACATTTGATAACTCTGATGATGACATGCCTCTCATATATCCCCAACTTATCGACTAGGATCAACAAGGTACACCCATCTTAGACGTATTTGAGAATGATGAAGCAATAGCTAAGTTCATGGAACTTCACAAAGGCATACCTAGAGGGGATCATAAGGTTGGTTTCACCGTAGAAATGGATGACAAAGCATATTTTTGTTGAGAAAATGTGTCTCAACTTCCAGCTTGAAATCCCTGTTTAAATGACTTGGTGAAATTATGGCGTTTCTATAGTTTATCACCATACCACGCTTGGCTCTATTCTTTCCTTGGCGGTACCGTGGTGATGGCCCTAATGTTTACCTTGCTACTGCTCATGGTTTGTTCCATGGCCACGGTGGCCGTGGTTTGCATATTTTGGTCTACCTTATCGGTTACCGCCATATCATAGGCGGTGGGTCCACTCACTACGGTAGCGCGGTGAGACCACCTGTGGCTAGGTCTAGCAGTTATCGCCCTACCGTGACTAGTCAAGAGACTGATCGCAGTGGCCATGGTATGACCTCCAGTGGTTTGGTTGATGGTTACCACCCTACCGCGGGGTGGCCTGTTGGCCCCCACAATAGTGCGATAAGACTGTCAACTGTCCCACTGACCGGTCACTGCCACACCGCGGTCATGTCCAATGACTGCAGTGGTAGTGTGGTGTTGTCTTCAATGGCAAGGCAGACAATCTCAAAGGAGTTGTCGATGAGCTGGGATGAGCTCACTGCTATACTGTAGGAAAACTCGAGTAGTGCAGCGGTAGCGCGGGTATGGTCGGTGTGAGCTCGGACGAGGTCACCGCCATACTGTGAGCTGGTCGATCGAGCTCAATGGTACAACGATAAGAGATCGGATGAGCTCGGTTGGCTTACTGCCATACTATGATCTAATCAGATGAGCCCAGTGATAACATGGTAAAGACTTGGAGAGCTCGCTTGAGCTCGAAGCTAGTCTTGACTGAGTTGGACTCGGTGTCAGAAGTGGATCGCAAATGAGGTATGGACATGTGGCTTAGTGTTTGAATGCTGATTGGATGGAAACCAAAAGAGTAATTGTAGAAGGTGTAGGTCAACCCAGGGTGGTGAAATAGAACCCGATTTGGGTGATGGCATTAATGCCTGGGTGGCTCAATGAAGGAAGATTGGTATGGGAAGATCTTTGGTGGGATTGAATCAGACATGATTGTACCTAGTGATCAATAGTTTTCTGATACAATTAAATGCAATGTCTAACTTAAGGAAGTGGATGACATTTTTGCATGGATGATTGAGTTAGAACTATATGTTAGACATAACATTGTAAAAAAGTGAGATAATTCGAGATGTGCTACTATGAACTGATCAGAGAAGACTGTAATTTTGTATGTAAGTGTTTTGTTACTATAATACAAATTGTTTGGACTTTGTGTGGTGGGTTTTTTACCTGAAAATTTTTTCCCATGTATATCTTGTGTCAATATGTGAATGCTAATTTATGTTATCTATTCTACTTGCATGTATTCATCTCAAGTAGTTTTAGAATGCTATTGAAATCGGTTTATGCTCTTCTCCTCTATTGTATTAATGTTAAGGGAATATATTCTGCATTGTTGGGTCTCTAGATCCATGCCAGTTTTTCCCTTCAAGTGGTATCAAAGCTTGGCTAGTTGTGCTATCCTTGTAGGAAAGATTAGTTTTTTGTGCTAATACTATTTCAGTGGGAGTCTTGCATTGTTAAAACTTGTTTTTGTTTGAGATGACGAGTACATCTGGTAGATTAGACATTGAAAAATTTAATGGCAGTAACTTTGAGTTATGAAAACTCAAGATAGAAGACTTGCTTGTGGATAGAGACCTCTAGATTGTAGTGTCTAGAACTAAGCCACAAAGTACAATGCAAGAAGCTTGGGATCTTGTTGATAGAAAAAAAAGAGGTTTGATAAGATTGTCTACCTGATTTTGTACTCCCGAACATCCATGAGGATTAGTCTACAGCTTCATTATGGAAGAAGCTTGGTGACATTTATCAGAGAAAGTCTTTGGTAAAGAAGTTATTCCTGAGGAAGAAGTTGTACTCCTTGAAGATGGAAGAAGGTTCATTTGTTGCAGACCATCTGAACTCGTTTAACATGAGTGTTACTCAACTGGCATCTGTAGGTGTAAAGATATAGGAGGAGGATCGTTTCTTGCTCCTATTGTGTTCACTACTTGATAGTTGGGACCATCTTGTGATGGCCATTGGAAGCACTACTGCTGCTTTCAAGATGGAAGATGTTGTTGCTTCATTGCTATTTGAAGAGATGCAGAGGAAGTCTTTAGAGATGGCCAAAGAAGCTCTTGTTGTTCAAGGTAGACCAAAGGAGAAAGACAAGAAGAAGGACAAGAAGTCAAAATCCAAATCTGTAGGGAGATCAAAGTCTCTTGGTAAAAAGTTCAAGCTGAGATGCTAGGACTGTGGGCAGTCCGGTCATATTAGGAAGGACTACAAAGAGAAGAAGAAGAACAATGCTTCTGACAATGAATCTTCTCAAAGTGATGTAGATGCCTTCATTGCAGTAGCCTTAACAACTCAAGCATCAGATGACGTCTGGCTGGTTGATTCAGGTGCCACTTTTCACATGACGTCCAATAGAGAATGGTTCTTTAAATATGAGAAGTATGATGGTCAAAAGGTATACTTGGAAAGTAATTCAATGTTGGAGATAGTTGGCAGAGGAAGAGTCAAAATTCAGTTTCCTTATGGGAGAGTCAAAGGTATTGGTGACGTACTTCACATACCAGGTCTAGCTCGAAATCTTCTTTATGTCAAAAAGTTAAATGATGCTAGTGTAGACGTTTCTTTTCCAAGTAAGGGATGTAAAATGGCTAGAGGTGCAATGGTTTTGGATAAGGGTGTTCATATTGGCACTCTGTACAAGCTAGATGCACATCCTATTCTTTGTAACAGTGCCTATGTAAAGCCATGCAATGCTGCACTTGTAGAGAAAGATGAAGACTCTTCTCTAGCTGCAAATGCTATGGAGGTAAAACTCCCAGCTGAGAAGACTATGTTGTGGCATCACAAAATTGGTCACATTGGTGAGAAAGATTTAAAAAACTTGAAGAATAAAAATCTTGTAGAAGGGCTTGATGATTGTAACCTTGAGTTCAATTTTTGCGAACATTGTATCTATGGAAAACAACACAGTGTCTCTTTTTATTCTAGTCCTCACAAATCTTTTGGTATACTAAATTATGTTCATTCTGATGTGTTTGGTCTAGTTAATGTTCCTTCATTATTGAAGTCTAGAAATTATTTTTTTTTATTGATGACTATTTGAGAAGGGCATTTGTATACTTCACTAACAATAAATTAGAAGTGTTCAGTTGGTCTAAAGAATTTAAATCTTTGGTTGAAAATCAGACTAGAAGGAAAATTAAGTGTTTGAGGATAGAGAATGGTGATGAATTTTTTTCTACAGATTTTGAAAGGTATTGCACTGATCATGGAATTAAAAGGCACAAGACAACGCCTTACACTCCATGACAAAATGGAGTTGTTGAAAGGTTAAATAGGACACTGACTGAAAAAGCAAGGAGTATGCTGAGTGGTGGTAGTCTGGAGTAGAAATTATGGGCTGAGGTTGTGGCTACAACATGTTATTTGATAAATAGATCTCCTTGTTCAGCTCTTGTTGACAAGACACCTTTGGAAGCATAGTTTGGTAAGAAGCCCTCTCTGAGGCATGTCTGTGTGTTTTTCTGTGAAGCATATGTTTATGTTCCAAATGAAAAGAGATCTAAATTTGATAACAAGGCTGTCAAATATATTCTCATCAGCTATGGCGTTGGTGTGAAAGGATACAAGCTTTGGAACCCTGTTACTGAGAAGATTTTGTAAAATAGAAGGGTGATATTTTGTGAGCTAAAACCTTCAATAAGTGATCAAAAATTTGGGACAAATCAGAGTGACAAGAAGAAGGATGCAGTTGATATTCCCCAAACTCCAAAAAGGGAACAACTGCATGGTGTACATGAGATTGAGGAGAGCTCAAGCAGCTCTGGAAGTTCTGATGATGAAGAACAACCTCAACTTGTACGAAGATCTACATGAGAAAAAAGGCAACTTGATACGTATAGTTTCTCTATGTTAGATTCAAACCGTGCCTATGTTTTATTAACCAGCACTGATGAACCTAGGACTGTGAATGAAGCAATCAACATGGCTGATTCAAATTCTTGGCTAGAAGCCATGAATGAAGAAATGCATTCTTTGAAAAAGAATGATACCTGAAACTTGGTACCACTACCAAAAGGGAAAAAGCCTATTGGCTTTAAGTGGATATTCAAAAGGAAGACAGGTCTTGATGGTAGTGTTGAGAAGTATAAGGCTAGGTTGGTTACAAAGGGTTTTTCTCAAATTGAGGGAATTGATTATGGACAGCTTTTTTCCCCTGTAGAAAAGCTGACATCCATCAGATTTTTGTTATCATTAGCTATTGTGTTTGATTTTGAAATTGAGCAGATGGATGTGAAGACAACGTTTCTCCATGGTGAGCTGGAAGAAGAAATCTACATCTCCTAGCCTAAGCATTTTGTTGAAAGATGTAAACAAAATATGGTTTGCAAATTAAATAAATCTCTCTATGGTCTAAGACAATCTCCTAGAATGTGGTACCAGAAATTTGACACATTTGTGTTGTCAATTGGATTTGTGAGATCAAAATCTGATCATTGCATTTATTACAAATCTGAGAATGATCGTGTGCTTGTTATTACCCTATATGTGGATGATATGTTATTCATTGGAAATAGCAAGACTATGATTTCTGATCTTAAATCTTAGTTGTCTGCAAAGTTCGAAATGAAAGATCTTGGTGCAGCTAGGTACATTCTTGCAATGAAGATTACTAGGGACAGAACAAGCAGAAAGCTTTGGGTCAGTCAGAGTAAGTATGTGAAGTTACTTCTAGAGAGGTTTAGCATGAATGATTGCAAGTACCTTGTTGTTCCAATCTTGCATGGAACTAAGCTGTTTGTTGAAGACTATCCAAAATTTGCTACTAAGATGGAGGACATGACCAGTGTGCCTTATGCAAGTGATTTTGGCAGTTTGATGTATGATATGGTCTGCACAAGACTAGACATTACCCAAGCAATGGGAGTTCTAAGCTGATTCATGGAAAATATGAGAAGTGAAGAGAGTATTTAGGTATTTGAAGGGGATTTCAAATTATTCACTATGTTACCATGGCAATTTGGTTGCATCACAAAGGGCCCTCGACATTTGTGGGTATGTTGATTAAGATTGGGCAGGGGACATTGACAACAAGCAATCCACCAGTGGATACAGTTTCATGCTCAATGGTGGAGCAATTAGTTGGATGAGCAAGTGAAAAGATGTAGTTGCTTTATCCATGATAGAGGCAGAGTACATGGCTACAAATCATGCCTACAAGGAAGTGGTTTGGTTAAACCATTTGTGTTCAGATATTGGATTGAATGTTGGGCAGATTTCAATCTGATGTGATAGTCAAAGTGTCATTTGTTTGGCAAAGAATCTGACCTTTCATGCCAGGACCAAGCACATTGATGTGCAATATCATTTTGTAAGGGATATGGTTGAAGATGGCAAGTTCAGTCTGGAAAAAGTAGACACCTTGAAGAATGTTGAAGTTGCTTTGACAAAGTTGGTTAGCATAGACAAGTTCAGATGGTGTTCAGAATCGATGGGCCTTGAGGCCTATGACAAAAAATAATTTTTCAAAGCCATGGGGAAGCTAGAAGTGTTCACCAAGTGGGAGCTTGTTGAGAAAATGCATCTAAACTTCCATCTTGAAATCCTTGTTTAAATGACTTGGAAAAATTTTGGCGTTTCTACAATTTACCACCATACCGCAGCTAGCTCTGTTCTTGCCTTGGTGGTACCACATTGATGGCCCTGATGATTACCTCACTACTACTCATGGTTTGTTCCTTGGTCTCCTATGGCTGGGTCTGATGGTTACCACCCTACCATGACCAATCGAGAGACTAACTGTGGTGGCCATGGTATGACTGCCAACGGTCCGACTAAAGTTTACTACCCTATCGTGGGGTGGCCTGCTGGTAACCATGGTTGCGCGGTAAGACCATCAGTGGTCCCCCTGACCGGTCACCACCGCACCACAGTTATGTCCAATGACTGCAATGGTAGCACGATGGTGTCTTCGGTGGCAAGGTGGACAATTATCGGAGGAGTTGCCAGTGAGCTCGGATGAGCTCACCGCTATACCACAAGGTGACTCGAGTAGTGCAATGGTAGCACAAGTATGGTCCATGTGAGCTCAGATGAGCTCACTACCATACTGTGAGCTGGTTGATCGAGCTTAGCAGTAAAGTGGTAAGAGCTCAAATGAGCTCGGTTGGCTTACCGCCATACCACAAGCTAGTTAGATGAGCCCGACGATAGTGCGTTAAAGACTTGGAGAGCTCGCTTGAGCTCGGGGCTAGTCTTGATCGAGTTGGGTTCAGTGTTAGAAGCGGATAGTGAATGACATATGGACATGTGGCTCAATGCTTGAATGCTGATTGGATAGAAACCAAAAGAGTAATTGCAGTAGGTGCAGGTCAACCCAGGGTGGCAAAATAGAACCCAATTTGGGTGATGGCATTAATTCCTGTGTGGCTCGATGAAGGAAGATTGGTATGGGTAGATCTTTGGTGCAATTGAATCAAACATAACTGTACCTGGTGATCAGTGGTTGTCTAATAGAATTAAATGCAACGTCTGACTTAAGGAAGTGGATGACATTTTTGCATGGATGATTGAGTTCAAACTGTAGGTTAGACGTAACATTATAAAAAAGTGAGATAATTCGAGGTGTGCTACTATGAGCTGATCAAAGAAGACTTTAATTTTGTATGTAACTATTTTGTTATTGTAATACAAATTTTTTGGACTTTGTGTGGTCGGTTTTTACCTGAAAAGGTTTTCCCATGTATATCTTGTGTCAATTTGTGAATGCTAATTTTTGTTATCTATTTTACTTGCATGTATTCATCTCAAGTAGTTTTAGAATGCTATTGACACCAGTTTATGCTCTTCTCCTCTGTTGTATTAGTGTTCAGGGAATGTATTCCGCACTATTGGGTCTCCAAATCCATGCCAATTTTTCCCTTCAATTTTGGGGAGTCTATTTACACGTCTAGTGGCAAAAGTGAAAATGAAAAGAAAAATGATGAAAAAGAGAAAAATGACAAGTCCCTAGGTGAAAACTGAAAGGTGCCTTTGGATGAAGAAAAACTAAAAATAAAGTACATATCCAAGGTGAAAACCTCTTTGAGGCACCCAAGGATAGAGTTTTAAACATTCTCCCAGTTGCCCATGAATAGTCACCGATGTTAGTAGAAGAGTCTATTGCAGTCAACATAAATATAGAAGAAAACCCTCAGATAGTATTTTGCAGCATCATTGATAGAGACATAACAACCTAAGTTTAAGGACTTCTTCACAAAGAGATAGATAAATGTTGCATGGTCATATGCAAACATGCCTGGGCTGGATCCAAACCTAATATTGCACCACCTACCTTTACAGCTAGGTATTAAGCCAGTCAAACAGAAGTTAAGGAAGATGCATCCGCAAATTGCTTTACTGGTCAAGGAAAAACTTAAGAAACTTCTGGATGTTGGAGTCATAAGATCCATAGACTATGCAAACTCTATTTCAAATATTATACTAGTAACTAGACCAACTGGGGGCATCCGCATTTGTACAGACTTTAGAGACATCAACAAGGCATGTCCTAAGGATGATTTCCCTTTGCCGAACATTGACATGATAGTAGATCTTATGACAGGATATGAGATCTTATCCCTCATGGATGGTTTCTCTGGATATAACCAAATCAAAATTGTAGCTGAAGACCAACAAAAAATAACTTTCACATGTTCGTGGGGAACATACTATTGGAATGTTATGCCTTTTCACCTTAAGAATGCAGGAGCTATGTATCAATGGGAAATGACTACTATTTTTCATGACTTTGTACATACTTTCATGGAAGATGATGTCAATGATATTATAGCTAAATTATTAACAAGGGCAGATCATTTGAATGTTCAAGACAAGATATTCTAGAGGCTAGAGAATTACAACATCAGACTAAACCCAAAGGCATGTGTCTTTGGAGTGAAATCAGGGAAACTTCTAGGTTACATCATTTCTAGAAGAGGAATCAAAGTAGATCTAGAGAAGGTAAAAGCTATTATAGAAATGCCTCCCCCAGTCAGCATTGGTCAACTAAGAACACTACAGGGAAGATTACAATCTATTAGGCACCTCATTATACAACTAGTAGAAAAAATACATCCATTTCAACATTTACTCAAGAAAGGAGTACAATTTGTATGGACACATAAATTTCAAGAAGCTTTCCAACATATCAAGGATTATCTGCTTACTCCACCAGTATTTATGCCACCTACTTATGGAAAAACTTTGATACTATACATTTCAGCAACTCAGTCGGTATTAGGAGCCCTTCTCACACAAAATGATGATCAAGGTCATGAAAGGGCATTATATTACATCATTTGTACCTTAGTAGGATATGTGTTAAATTACAACAACATAGAACATGCTTGTCTTGTGGTAGTCTTTGCTACTCAAAAGCTTCGGCACTATATGCTTAATCAACAAACCATGTTGGTTTTAAAGATTGATCCCTTCAAATATCTCCTAAGTAAAGCAACATTAACAGGAGGATTGGCTAAATGGGTGATGATACTTAGTGAATATGACATTGAATATGTGGAGAGGAAAGCTACAAAAGGACAAGTAATTGAGGATCGGTTAGCAGATGCACCCATGAAGGTAGAACATCCTTTAGTGGCAGATTTTCCAGATGATTTTATCTTCAACATTGACACTAGAACCAAATGGAAATTATACTTTTATGGATCACATACATATCATGGTTTAGGAGTAGGTATACTATTTGTTACACCTCAGGGTGATACTATTCCAAAATCATTCAGAATTGTTTTCCCTTGCACCAACAACATAGCAGAGTATGAAGCCTTAGTGATAGGATTAAGAATGGTAGCCCAATGGAAAATTAAGATTCTACATGTTTATGGGGATTCTCAGCTAGTAGTCTAGTAAGTAAATAATGATTATGAGACCAAGGATGAGAAAATTACCCCCTAAAAGTGCATGGCCGATAGTTTCAAGCAGTACTTTGATGAAATCACCTTTGAAAAAATACCATGTATTCAAAATAGGGCAGCAGATGCTATGGCAACCATAGATTCCTTACTGGATATTCCTAGCAACGTGCCTAAGCTCGAGTTTTTGGTCAAACAGCTATTGGTCCCTTCCTATGATGTCCCCTATTATGTGATGGTTTGTACAATTGTTTGTCCTGCTTCCCCCTAGTACAAGGATGTATACAACTATCTAAATTCCCAAACCTTACCTTTAGACCTATCAAACAACCAATGTAGAACCTTTGTTTGTAAGTTAGATAAATAAACCAACATTGGAGATACCCTGTATAGACGTACCTTAGATAATACCCTAATGAGATGGCTTGATTTTTAAGAAGAAAAAATTACCTTACGAGTGGTGCACAAGGGTATATGTGGTTCCCATTCTAGTGGTCCTACTTTAGCCCATAAGATTATGAGATTAGGTTATTATTGGCCTATAATAGAAAAAGACTCATATATCTTTGTTAAGAAATGTAGACAGTGTCAGATACATGGAGGTTTGATAAGAGTGCCAACATAGGAGCTTTGTTTGATTACTTTACCATGGCCCTTTGCCTAATGGGGACTTGACCTCATAGGTAAGATACACCCCCCATCATCCAATGGCCATAAATTCATCATAACTACAACTGAATACTTCACCAAATGGATTGAAGCTATTCCCATGACCTACATCACCGACACATAAATATCCAAGTTTATCCTAAACTATAACATTTTTCAGTATGGTGTACAACAATCCATTATCACAGACAATGGCCATCCATTCAAAAACCAAGAATTCCACCACCTATGTGAACAATTCCACATCCAACATCATTTTTACACACCATATTACCCACAAGGTAATGGCCAAGCTGAGGCATCTAATAAAACCATTGTTAGAATCCTCAAAATGACTATCAATTACACTGGTCATGACTGGCATCTACAACTTAATCCCACCTTATGGGCTTACCGTACTAGCATCTGTACTCCCACTGACACCACTCCATATTCACTAGTATTCAGATCTGAAGCTATCTTACCTATTAAGGTCAAAATTCCTTCCCTAAGGGTATCCTTGAAAGGTCATGTTGATGATGAAGAATACCATGTATCCAAATTACAAGAGCTAGAATTACTAGATGAACGAAGACAGAAGGCACTAGATCACTTGCAAGCATATCAGAATCGTCTGTGTCATAGGTATAATAGGAAACTTCTAAATAGACACTTTGACATTGGTGACCTAGTTTTAATGGAGAATCCCAAGAATCAAGCTGAATGAGAAAAACTAGGTAAGTTTGAACCTAATTGGTTAGGGTTGTACATAGTCACAGAATCTTTTGGATCGAGAGCGTATCAACTCTCTACCCCTAAAGGAGAACCAATTTTTTTACCAATCAACAACCTTCATCTGAAGAGGTTCTATGTGTAGCTTCTGAGAGTCTTTGTCTTAGTTGAGAAAATACAAAAAAAAAATGGAAAAAAAATAAAAATGGTTACCTTGATTAAAACCTTGAAAACAGGCATCTTTGTAACACCAAAAAAATTGAAAAATCAATAAAATAATAAAGAGAAATAATTTGTCCAATAGTGAAAACCACTTCGGTGGTGCTATGGATAAGTACCATGGTGAAAAATAAGGCAAACAGGTGCCATGTGTAGTCAACTTTGCTCCTTCGTCTACCATCATTCCAATCAGGATTTTCACTTTCATTCACAATAAATGGTTGTCTTATCCATTACTTGGAACAATTGACATCAAGTCCATTTCATCACATTCCCCACCCCATCCTATAGGACTTGTTCCCAACTAGGGGAAAATCCTTAGCCTATGTCATGTGGACCTTGTACATAACGTTACACCACCCGAAAATATCCTGAAAAAATCCAAAAACATAAAAAAACTTTGAAAAAATCCAAAAAAATCAAAACATGTCAGAAAATCCCAAAAACAGATTCAAGTAAGTCATAGACATAGTCGCACTATGTTGCCTTTGCAATTGGACGTAGGCAAGGCCATCTGTCAATGTGCCCGTGAGGCATTAGGTTTGTCTGTGTAGGTTTGTCATGTCTCACACACATAAAATCATGACTCTTTGTACAATCAATGTCATTGGTCATGTCAAACTATGAGGTCTTTGCATGTACAACATAGGCAAGCCTAATCAATCAATAAGCTCTTGAGACCACACTAAGATAGTCCAATAGGGTTTATCACATTAATTATCAAACATGTTGCATATCATCAACTTTGGTATATATTCTCGGTCAGTTATGTCAGTTAAAGTTTGGTCAAACTACGAGGTCTCTATGTGTACAACGTAGGCAAGGCTAATCAATCGATGAGCCCCCAATGCTGCATTAGGCCAATCCTTTAGGGTGCATCATCTCAAGTCATACACTATCAACACACACACACACTCATAATAGTTAAGGAATTGAAGCAAGTCATGTATCAACAAGGCAAGTATCTCAACACTATCATCAAGTCAAAATCAGATACATTCTTAGAATGATCAACTTATGTGTTAAGCAAGATATGTCTTTCTTGTCAACAGACATCATCAAATTTTCATAGCCTCATGTAGCTTTTCGTATCAATTTCATCAGGCACCAATGTCTTATACGACATGTGTCTTTCTGAAATCAGGCTTTGTCATGCCTTACACAAATAATCACCAAGTTGAAACTAGAATCAATGTCTTATGCAATATGTGTCAACCCTCACATTAAGCTATGTCAAACATCAAAAAATCCCACAAGATCAAGTTTCAAATACTTTTATTTGGCTTTATGACTTTATATGTTATCTTTCCTTATCTCTTTATTGATTTGTGCATAAGTCCTATTCCTAGCTTTCGCAAGGATGTCTCAGGACTCTTTTTCTTTGACTTATGTCTATCAAATGTCTTTTTAAACTTTGGATTTTGAGTCATGTTACTAGATTCCTCAAGGATTTCCTATCAAGGATTTAGAGGAGCAATGATGTTTCATGACCCGTCTTTTATTTTTTTGTTGTCTATGGTTTTCCTAGACAAAAATGATTGGGGGAATCTTTTCCTTAGTTTGAGTTATGACACTCCTTATCTGTGATTATCTATTTTTTGTAGATAGATGACTTTGTACACTATGGTCTATCTCATATCATGGGGTGTACTATCCATTTGTGTCAATCCTTCCCAATGATGATAAAAATTCAAGCTTAGCATAAATGGAAAATTATCGAAGATCTTATATTTTTCAATCAACACTCATTTTTTCTTACTAACATTTTGAAATCATCCATGTTAACATTTCTCCCATCCAACATAATTATAGAGTCTTGTGACACAATAAAAACATTAGATCATCTTCATATGCATACATTCTATAAGCATTATGTAAACAATATTGTATTATTTATACATCGTACATCATTAGTTACATTGCATTTCAAATATGTAGTAACATTAGACATCTTCATTGCATATATAGGAAAATCATCGTATAATAGGCATTCCATCATCATAAGATGCATAGTAAAAATATTGCATTGCATAACACCATCACATGTAAATAGCATCATATAGTACGTTGCATCCATCTTAAATAGAGTCATCATAACATCATAGAATACATAAACTCATCATCATGTAGAAAAATTCATTCATAACACATATACATACATCATCTAGGAAACTAAATCATATAGAAGCAATGAATCATCATATAATAGAATTGCATATCATATAGAAGCTGCCAAAAATTATTTATATGTCGCTCAAAATAATGTGTCACAGTACAATATTAGAGT
Source organism: Sequoiadendron giganteum (assembly GCA_007115665.2). Classification (NCBI taxonomy): domain Eukaryota; kingdom Viridiplantae; phylum Streptophyta; class Pinopsida; order Cupressales; family Cupressaceae; genus Sequoiadendron; species Sequoiadendron giganteum. The sequence continues at coordinate 322,753,328 of CM021104.1, forward strand.
GTATCCATAAATAAAAACGAGCTCACAGGCTCTCTGATCAAAATACAATGTCTACATGTATAAGAAGTGTCAACGTGTCCCACTGTCACTACTTCCATGTGGTGAAGGTGGAGGAAACTACCTCAGAGGTGCCCTCTATGAGGTGGAAGGCCTGTCATACGGACCTGATCTTAGTGGACCTGCCATACCCTCTATACTCTAAGTCCTATTCTCAATCCTTCTCTATGATCTATGGCTGCAAACCTCTGAAAAACTAGGAGCTCATCTCTCTACTAGCACCACTGAATCATATAGATCTTTGTAATATGTAGCCCTCTCTACTGATCTGAATAGCTCATGAACCATACCATTAGATGAAGTTCCACTACAAAGGCGTCTAACCTCTATATATTGTTTCTTTGTCTCCTATCTCTAAGCTATAGCCTGATCTCTCTCCATCAGAGCACTATATCTCTCTATCTGCAATGCATCTAGCTCTACTATGACTAGTCTCAACCTCTCTTCCAAAGCCTCCCTATCACTATCTCTAGGGGCATCATAATCCCATCTCCCCTCTACAATCTGATCCCAAAGCTCTATCTCCTACTCCTCCATGGGTACCTCCTCCTCAATATCATCCTCCCCATAGCTTGCTAGAATAGCAAGAGGATCAATATCCATATCAACCTCCTCATCCTCTACAAGGTCCTCTCCACCAATCTCTACCTTTGCATGCTCCTCTACAACTACCTCCTCAACAACATGCTCATCTCCAACTTGTGCCTCTAATTCACCCCCGATGTCCAACATTGACACATCCTCTACGTCTGCCTCTTAGATAGGTGATAGTCCACCTACTCACCCACCTCTCCATCCCCTCCATCCTCATCCACCACCTCTACCACCACCTCTACCCTTGCACCATCCTCTTGGCATTGTACCTCATCTCTCTATTCATGTCGGCTAGTCTGAATCTGTATAAGGAATAGGATGATGCTCTACCCACCATGTGTCACACACAACTCTAGTCCCTAGATCTATTGCTCCACCCCTCCATCCCCAGTGTAAAGGTTGTAAGCCCTGAATCTCTGCCTCTGTGGTAGCTACTAGTATCATAGGCCCCCAGTACGGAACCTCTCTGGAAGATTGAGAAAACTTTGCTCTACCTCTAGGCTCATCCTAAACCTCCCCAAACTATCTCAAAACTTGATCTGGCAGGTGTCTCTCTATAATGTGTACACTCGAAATAGTCCTACAAATCAAATACTGTGTTTGTCTGCAAAATGGTGAATGCATATCCTCATTTGACCATCTCTCGCAATCCATGTATGGTTTCCAAGTGAACTGATCTAATGTATCTAAAGCATGTCTACAGTAACCTGTGTCTCCCACATGACTCTGAGTAATGTTTCTCATATACCATAAAACATATGGGTATCTAGCCTCCTGCTCTATAGTAACAGGAGGATGAAATATAGTTATACACTCCCATGCCCAAACCATGAGAAGAATGGTACCACAACTCATAGACTATGCATCTCTGTAAACTATATCATGTAGATGGAAATATAATATGCCTAATAGATAGGGACCCCAGTCATACACAACCTCTCTTTGTAACATCCCCACAAGCATCTCTCCCCACCCGACAAGAAATCCATGACCTCGACAGTTAGGAAGAACTATCCCCCCAATCAATTTACATAGGATACAATATATCCTCTCATATCTGTCAGCCAAAAACTGCCATCTAATCTCATAGTGCTCTATCCCTAGACTCCTAATGTCATCATACACATAGAATCTAGTGAGCTCACTAAATCTGAGTTGGGTATCATACATAACCTACTCTCCTCTAATAGGTAGTCTCAAAATCATATAAACATCCTCTAATGTAATCGTCTCCTCCCCAATCGAAAAATGAAACGATGAAATCTCAAAATGCCATCGCTCACACAACATGGTAAGCATACCTCTATTTGCCTAAATCATGGGCATAGTGAGCACATGGTGTAGTACGAGTCTCCAAAGTAATCATGTCTCTACACTGAACAACCGATCTCTCAACTCAAAAGTATTAGGATGAGACTCTCAGGTATAAATAGGATCTAAAATGACTTGCAAAGTACATTTCAACCATGATGTCAAATATTAAAATTTTCAAGTTTTTCCTAGAATTTTTTTTCAAAAATCTAACAGCCAAATGCGACTCACTATTACAAATGCATTTCAAAACAAGGAATTTGCGTTACACATTTCATATGTGTTGCACAAACCAATTCATTTCAACAGATAAGCAAATGCATCATTCAATTCATATGTAGTAAAAATTCATTCTGCCTACCTACATACATATGCATTTCATAAATTTAAATGCGGTGCATAATCTATATGCCTACTTATATGCATATGTGTTTGATTCTATCACTTGTGTTCCACTATCCTACAGGAATCTATTTCAAACATAGATGTGATGCACTAATACAAATGCGGTGCATTTATTCTCATATGTGACTAATGCCTAAATGACCTAATTTAGCCTAGACGTATTTTAACATATGCATCGTTCCGCAAGCAGGTGCATTGTGTATGATCACATATTCATTGATTACAAAAGACCACATGTGAAAAATTGTTTTTAAGTGCCTAAAATTACGTGCAAAAAGAAAATTCAAAAACTTGTTTTAGGGTACATACTGCTAGTCCTGAGTCAGCTAGCCATCTGAATTTTTGGATCCATAATTGTGATGAGAATTGTAGGGAATTGGAGACATCTTCATCCAGTAGTCAAAGGAAAAATCTCAATTTTTCAACTCTTTCAGGTGCAAATGAATGGGTTTTCAACCTAATTTTTATTTATACCTAGGGTTTGGGTGGAATTTCTTCTAACCTTGTCTATTGGCCACATAAAATTTCAACTTCTATTGACCCATACACATCCCTAACACTTCCAAATTCAATTTTGTCAATTTCCATATAATTTCTGACTGTCAAATTGACCTATCGAGAATATTTCCTGATTTTTGTGAAAATTTTCAGAAATTTGTCAATTTTCCCAAGAGGGAATACCCTAACCTATTTCATGTTGGGGCACAATCAGGGCATATTTTCTTTGACACAATGCTAAAACAACATTGTATCAAAGAGAGGCAAACTGTAGACATCGAAAATTGGTCTAGGCCTGTGAGTACCACTTTTGACAAAATTTTCTAATGTCCATGGTCATGATTAAATAATGTTAATTATTTATTTACCTTTCCTCTATTAATTAAATAACCCTTTTTAATTAATTCATTAATTCATTATGACTCTTTTTCAACTTTGATTAATTAAATAAATCATATTTATTTAATTATGTCACTAACTAATTAATTCTCTTTCTTAATTAAATGATTTATTATCTAATTAACCCCTTTGTCATATTTCAACTATAATTAAATATTTATTATTTAATTATTCAATTAAACCTTTTTAATAGTCAATTAAATAAATTATCATTATTTAGTTAATTAAATCTTTCGATTTTTGAATGTTGAATTAAATTAACATTTAATTCATAATTAATTGTTTCTGTCACATTCTGCTATCATTCAGTTGACTAATTATTCACTCACCATCTGACTCGAGATCTATTTTAATCCACCAGTTATCTTTGGATTCGATATCTGATTGTCTTTATGAGGAGACTGTCTATGACAACTAGTTAGTTAACTAGCTAGATAACTCCTATGCATGAACATGTTTACTAATTGAATATCTTTATTTAATTAATTAATTCATGTGTGCATTTGAACAGTTTGTTCTTCGAGTTATAACTTTGTCTTTTTCATCCAAAGTGTATTTCTTCTATTTTTGAAGACTCCTAACTAAAGATTAAATTTTTTATTTAATTTTGAACTCACGTTCTTTCTATTTTTGAACAGTCTTGACACAAGATTAATTTATCATTCTAATTTAATCGTTATCCTATAGAATTTCCTAACTCATGCTCAAACTAACACAAAACTCAAATCACATGAAATTCATCAATCTCGATCGTTGATCTCTCTTTTGAATCTGAGTTGATCATTTGAAAACCCAAAATCTATAAATTGACCTATCATTATCATTATTCCTCCTCCCGAAATCAATAATTTTGAGAAGAACTATTACATTCGATATTTTGCTTAGACATTACAACCAGGTTATTCTTGCATCAATACTAAAAATCTGAGTGCAAGAATACAAATACAATAAAATGGAGAAGGACAATAAAGCTAATTCTAAGAAGTGGATGCATATTCGGTGAGATTGTTTCATTTTATTTTTTTTATTGTTTTTATTCATTTAGTCATTCTTAGTTTTTTGATTTAGATTAATATTTGTTAGATTAGATTTAACCATCTCATCTGTACAGAAATTCCATTTATCTATGTTACAAGTTGCATGTAAAATAATCTCTTTGGATCATGAGGTAGGCCTACCTAAGAGAATGGCATATATCCCCTAGGGTTGTAATTACTGGTTTATGTTAAACTTGGCCCATTACATTCAAAAAAATTTGACATCAAATTTTTTGTTTGATTTAAAGAAAAAGAACACATTCAAAACAAATATTGAAGAAGATGGTTGAACCAAAAAATCCTTTGATTTAGTGCATACTTGTGAGAGAAGCCTTATGTTTGCATCCCTTTGAAAGGATTTTTCCTTGAAATTTTGTTAAAATTATGGATTTGATTTCAGGGTACATTAATCAAAGCAAATATTTGGTAACTATGGCTTGGGTGTTGTGATTTCACAACATAAGTTATAGACATGAAGGTCACATTATTCCATGCTTGTTGAGTCAGTCCAAGCGTTGTATTATCACTTGTTATACTTCAAAACAGAGAGATTTATTCATAAAATCATTGTTCGAACCAAAAAAATTGGAAAGACAAAAGGTCAAATAGTCCCACATCCATTATTTCCATCCTACCTATTTGAAATAAAAATCAAACAAACCATTGAGGTCATTCCTCCACTTAGATGTCCATGATATCAACAGTTAGTTGGGACTTGTAGGTAGTACTGGTAGACTTTCTTGCAACATATCCTCTTGAGAAGGAAGTGGAATATAGACCTTAGCTCTTCAAAATTTTGATTTCCAAGAAGTAATATCATTCCAAAACAACACTAAAACCCTCGGGTCTTGAGCTTCATAACAACTATCGCATAACAACATCAAACATAATGACCATTTGGTGACCAACTACCCCATTTCAACAATCATATCTTTCAGCATCGATCCTTTAGCCTAGTCTCACATATATTGAAGGTGAAAAAAATAACATCATAAGCAAGTTAGTAACCTTCATTTTTCCAAAGAATGAAACACCCCATTAGTTTCTCACTGCATCAATTGTCCTAGATGAAGAGGAAGAGAAATTTGACATAGCAGTAGAGAGAGCCATATTACCACCACCCATGTGGCAATAATTGTTCCCTTCATGATCTCATGCAAGGTCAATATCCCTAAGGTACATTCCATAATTCGTCATTTCAGACTTAGGCATTTGAGTCCAAAGGGTCTCAAGAAACACCTCTTAGTGCTACATAAAAACAAAAAAAAATTGGTAATAACCTTTTATAGATGTTCTAAGGAAAATCTAGAGTTATATTTGTTCTTCTTTCGTAAAAATCTTGGTCTTTTTCATGATACTAAACTTCTCTAGAGGAAAGAAACAAATTTACATACCCACATTTAGGACACCATCAGGTCTTTAGAATTTAAGTCAACTAGAGAGTACACCACTTTCCCACAGGAGACCCAAGTTGTTTATGACAACCACAAGTTCACAGCATAGGAAAAAAATGGAAGTCAACAAAAAATACCACTAGTATCCCACCAACAAATTCCATGAACGATGAGAGTAGCCCTTGGGGCTATATGCCAAGTGACCTTGAAACTCCCCAAAAGATGCCAATGTACATAGATACTTTCACTAAGGAAGAAATAAGCTACTAACTGAAGGAGGTTATGGAACAAGGTAACTAGGACCCAAATCGAATGATTATAGAGGAGGTAAATGATAAAGAAGAGATAAATGAGGAAGATATTTTTAAACATTCTAACAACCCCAAGGTTCTTAAGCTAATCGACAGGTTGTTAAGAAAGGACCCAAGCTCCTCTTTCTTTAAGTTAGCACAAAGCGGTGCTAAATTACCTATGGACTTGAACATAGAAGCTCTCAAAGACCCCAATCTTACAACTTATAAATCCTAAAATTTTACTAGTTTCTATACCAAAGACACACTTAAAATGATTTAGTCTTATTTTATAAAGTCAAATTTATCGAAGTATAAGATGAATATTATCGACATGATTCTAATGAGTTATACACAAAAACTATGTCATCAATATAATCTTCAAGAATTTGATGAATAAAATCACGAAAAATAAGGGTTATCATAATTTGGTTAGTTAGACCATCTTTCTTCAACCAAATAGCATGACTACATAACAAAAAGTACCTTGGGGTAGTGAAAAAATTCTTAAATTCATCTTCCAAATTAATACAAATACAATTATATCTTGAGAATTAGTACATGAAATACAATATTCAATGGCCTAATATAAAGTCTACAAAAATATAAATGTTAGGAATTGGAAAGTCTTATTAAGGAGAAGATTTGTTAAAAAAATATCAAAATTGGTGCATAGATGAATAAAACCATCAAGTTTGGTGACATCAAAATATTTGATATCCAAAATGAATAGGCAATGGGATAAATACATTCAGCCTTTGAAATTTCCACTACCTTAATCATGAACATTAGAGAAACCTTGGGATGCATCTTTTGAAATGCAAGCTTAATGGGATTACCAACAAAATATAACACAATATAATGGAATACAATGGATGGTTTAATATAGGTATATCCTTGTATGACCAAGATAAAATATTTTAATCATAATGTAAAATAAATACAATGTGACTTATTTTACTTAGAGAAAAGATATTTTCTTATTTGAACATTTTTTAGAAGAAGCATACATAGGTACATCAATAGTATCCTCAACAAGGAGCGTACTACATTTTGAAGGATTACGAATTTTAATTATTTTATTATTGTTAAATAGAGTGGCTTTATTATTTAAATTTCTAATGGATTCCTGAAAATAGGCTTGATAATTCAGTAATTATGGAAATATAGAAGATCATGATGATAAGAAGGTAGATTCAAAAATAACCCTAGAAAGCTAGCTAGAGGTTCATCCAAAGAAAAAATATCTATAGGGGATACAAACTTATCTACATTAAAATAATTTTTAGATGAATATAAAGAGTAAGTAATGAAGGATTTTGAGAGATCATATTTAAATTTAACCAAGGTTATAACTTAGAAGTAGAAGGGCGATATACAAGGTCTTTATTAGAGCTATGTGAATTTATCTCTAACAAAATATTGATACCCTACTACTTATGACCATAACCATTACCTTTATAACCTATTTTAGAGAGAATGTCCAATTGTAATCCATAAGGTGATTGAAATAATCAAAAGAGAGAGGATCAACATTCATGGTATAGTCAACATGAGATGTATAATTATATCAATTTCATCATCCTATGAAGTTGATGGTATTTGATATTCCATAAGAGATGTCAATTATATTTTTGGAATGCCAAAGTGAGTTTGGATCACTTTATGGTATCTAGAAAAGGTCGGTGTAAAGTATAATGAGCCCCAATTATCACTAAGACATACATTATAATTTTAATAACAAGCACTAGTAGGATCATCATTAAAATAACGATTCAATGGTGCAGCGTTGTATTTTTAGGAGATAATGAAAAATAAATTCTTATAAGTATGAAGATTATAAGAATGATTATATTTAGCCAATTAAAAATAGTAAACGGTGATAGGGGAAACCTTAACTATTTTAACTTTATTAGTATGAATAGATTTAATAGACTAATACAATGTAAACAAGCCAATACCCTTAATGTGAATCCATGGTCTACCTAAGAAAACATTATATGGTAAAGGACCTACAATAATGTATACTAAGGTACATAAAGTAATTGTTCCTAGGTTCAAAGGTGAGATTACTATACCTAGAGCTTGTGGACCAATATTATTTAACCCACAAATAAATAAATATGTAGTTGGAATATAATTATTCTCAATATTAAGTAAAGGTAATAGATCCACACTACAAACATTCAGTCTCAAACTAGGATCAATGAGAGTGTGTCTAATATGTATTTCATTTATATATTTTTTTATTTAATGTTAAAAACTCATATTGACTTTGTATTTCATGAGAAGGAAGTTCATGCTTATGTAAAGTGATGTTTGGTGTATTAGAATGAATACATTCTATCAAAAAATTATATCATTCAATTTAGTAGAATAAGACACTAGAATCTTATTTCCAATATTTTTTAAGCATTGCATGATAAATATGAAAAGTTTGAAGAAAATTCTAGTGGAAAATATTAGCAAGAGTAAGATTTATTTTCTTAATAAAATCATATTGACCTAGTTATTTAAAATAAGGTTAGGTCTAGAAAAATAGGTGCAGGCGATGCAAGAGATGTTGGAATATTAATGTTTTCTATATTTCTCTGATTATTGTAAGTGTGGGTTACCAAGGTATAATAAATAGTCACAAGAACTTTAGAAGTGATAGATTTAGCAAGATATAAATTATAACTTAATGGTGATGATGAAGAAGTGTTACCATAAATGGTTATTACTCTTTTCTGTTTTTAGGTTTTATTCATTAATATAGTTTATTGGTCTCTTAGGTTTCTAAGGAATACCAAAGATAACAATCATGTTAATATATTCATTATGAATTTTTGTAGAATTTTTGAAATAAGATTAGATAAATCAAAGGAGTTTAAGAACTTGTAGTAGTGAACTCAGGTTTCAAAAATTTAATCACAAGTAAGTTAAAAGATTAGTCACTTAAGAATTATAAATCACTAAATTAATAGGGTTATATGATCAATTCCAATGTATTTTTTTAAGTCAACAAAACTTAGATTATCCTTAATTATATGAAACCCTATTGATTTTAGAAATCATAAAAATGGGTAAGACTTCTTAACAAGTGAAAATGAAATTATAACTAGAAGAAGACATTATAGCCTAGGTAACAAGTTCATCACATAAATAAAAGCATTCCCAAGGGCCTAGAATATTCTCTAATAGATTTATTGACAAGGCTAATGGTTTAATGGATGAAACTATTCCCATGTATAATTGGGATTCATTTGAATATTATTCTAGAAGGAGAAATATTTCTTGACCCATTGAAACATATGGAACTTAGATCTTGGGAGGCTAGAGGTTCTTAATATATGAACATCAATAAGGATTTAATCAATGTTCTATCCAAGATATATGGTAGAAATTCAAAAACAAACTAGAATAATAAGGGAAACATTCTAAGGGTTTTACACAGGAATTATATATGTGAGATGTACAACTTGAATATATTTTCCAACATCCATATTGATTTCATTTTACTATACAGAGAAAATAAAAGAGATAAAAATAGTTACAAAACATTTTTTCCACATAATAGGATTAGATGTCCAAATAGAATCCTATTGAAGTTCATAGCGATGAGGTAGAGTCATTTGATGTGTATTTATTTAATGATTATTTCATAAAAAAATGGTATAGTATTTGTCAAATGGTATGAGTAGATGTTAAGGAACAAATAAAAATATCATTAATGATGATGGTAAAAGATGTTCATAACATGGATTTGAATAGATTGTTTTTTACTATTTTTCATTTATTTTTGATGGAATTCACAAAGACTTTATGGATAAAAAAGTGATAATAAAAATGTATTCACTCTAAGAGGTATTCTCTATTATTATACATCTTTTATATAGTGGAATGAGGATTTCGAATCTACAATTGTAGTTGAAGTTCTATGATTCTCATGTAGTTGTACTACAACTTCAAGGGTGAACCTTGATATGGGATATGCATTGTCAAATTACTAACTATGTGGAGCTTGGAAACTATTTTGTACAATTAGTTTGGGGAATTTAGATTTCTATGTGAATAGGTTATTAGATGAAGTAATTAAATATTTGAGAATGAAGGAGTTAGATCCAAATAAACGAACTGATAAAATGGGTGATCATTTATTTCACATAAACACCATAGTTACCAACATATGTGGCTCCTTAAAGAGACAACATATACTATTTAGAGATTTCCTTCATCGAATTAATTTTCTATAAATCATGTGGTAGCTTGATGAATCTAATAAATATTATTTGAGGGAACATGAAAATTGATAATTGTTACCATCTTCCTTTGTCTCCTCTAATTTTAAAATTGAGTGAAAAGATATTTTGGATCTATGATGTTCCTTATTATTGTAGTAATGGAAAAAGTATCCCTTTTCCTTAATTAATTTGGGAATAATTAATTGAAAATTAAATTACTAATGCCTCAATTTAATGTAATGTGTCTTACACATTCAAATTGAGTCTAGGTCCCTTTTTAATAAAATGTACTTAATTTGTGACTTATTTAGTGTGTTTTAAAGTGTTTTCCTAAACTTTCACACTTATCTAGGGTTTCAATAATTAATGGTGGTTAATTGTGGTTAATTAGCCCCTTTAATTCAAATCTAAGCCTCATTAATTACATTCTCAAAGGATCTATCGTGACACCCATTAATAATATTGCATGAAATTTAACATGGAAAAATTAGTGTCCTCGAAATCTATGCTAGGACCCATTCAGCTTTACTTGTGAATAAGTCCTATTATTATAGGACACCCCTTTCTTGGCATATTTGAGATGGGTTTTCGATGTTATTTCATCCCCCCAAAGCATTTTCCTAGGAAATTGTGCTAGGACCCATTTGCCTTTAGTGGCTAATGGGTCCTCCTCACTTAAGAAACCCCTTTTTGAATTTATTTGTGGCAATATTTTAATGATTTTCAATTCTTGATCTGATGCAATCTTGGTTTATTTGAATATGAAGGTTAATTCTTAAATTTAGTATAAATATAAGCTTCATTCACATAGTTTCATCCTAAGATTTCTAGAGAGCATCCTAATAATTCACAAGAGTATTATAGAGAACTTCAAAGGCATTTTAAGGACATTCAAATGGAGATTATCAAGATTTTACTGTACCAATTCAAGGTTATGTCATCATGTCAAAGGCATAATGCATCAAGAATGTGTTTGAGCTAATACGTTGATGTAGCATTGAAGATCTATTTGCAAGCATTATTTTACATATAATATGAGATCATGATCTACATTTTACATGGCCACTACATGTTAGTTTGTAGATTTTCATTCCAAGACACATTCCAAGGTATTATCATTTAATGTTACATGTTTCATGCTTCAATTTCATAATTTCATCATAAGGTTTGATTACCTACAAGAAGTTTGAATAAGGAAAACCCCTATACTCTAAAAATCAACAAGGTTTTCTCCTCTTGAATGTGTGTTTTTAGGTTTCTAGGCTGAAGATCAATTGGATGAAAAGATTGAACCAAAATTGTCAAAGCTGTCATATTGCAAAAGTTTTCATTCATCTTGCAAGAACACAAAAACAAAGCTACATTTTTTTTGGGGGGTTTTGGAGAGTTGAGCACCAAAGAGTTGAAAGTGCAGACATCAAGGAATAGAACCCAAATCTTAGTTTTCAAAAACCCTAATTGGGACTCATTCACCACTTGGGGTGAATGAGTCCTTCGTGACCTAAAAACAACCTTCTTGCAACAAGGTGCAGACTATTCTAGCCTCTCAAAACATCTCTCATTCTTTCTATAATATTTAGGATTGATTTTTGAATATTATTTTCATCATACCATACACATAATTGCATGTTTTGGAGGAAAACCTAGCAGTTTATCATTTTGACCAATTCATTGTGATAAACGCTATTTTTCCACCTAAATAATTACAAGCTTTCAAAATGAAGGTAGATATTCAAAAGAACCATGTTCCAAAATATTCTATACACAAATTCGGTTTTAGAGCCAAAAGGAAAAAATGATATCATATGTTTGATAGAGTGGAAGATTTAATAATAAATTGTAGCTTTTATGAATAATTAAAGTTAAGAAAGTAAAATTGGTGATTAATTGTGAAATGTAACACCCCTCCGTTTTGATTTTTGTTCAAGTTGCTTTATGCTATGTTGGTTGCAGTTACTTTGATACTGGATATATTTTGTTATGATGTTTTGATTGTTACTATTGAGTGAAAACTATTATTGTGGGATGTAGTTATTAGATTTTGTTTCACATGCATTATGGATTAATGATGTTGTAGAGTTAACATGAGATGTTATTATGAGATTATTGGAATTATGATGGAAGTGTCAGTTTCAATGAGTGTATTGGTGAAGAGGACGAGTTTGCATCACTCGCTTGCGAGCGCCCTACGAATCCATAATTTCTTCTTCACAGTGTGTATTATATGTTGGATATATTGTACGATGTTGTTTACTTGGTTGCAGGATTGCAGGTACATGACATCGACTCCACCTGGTTTCATAGGTTTGAGCGTGTCAATCCAACGGTTAAGTTGAACGGGAGATAGTAGCTAGGTAACATGTGTCAAGTCTATACCCTAGCCTTAGTGTGTCATCAGTTGTGTGTGTCGAGTCATTGTCTGTCTTGCTTTGATGTTATTTAATTCTGAAGCATTCTTGATTTGGAAATAGATATTTAGAATAATTGCATTTAAATCATGTTGATGGTTATTTAATTTAAATAATGCAATGTGGATAAAAGTTTATATTTAAATTAATTAATTATATTTAGTTTATTTAATTAATTAAATTTGATCCAAGGGGTTGAATTTAGTTATTAAATAATTAAATTAATTAATTAAACGTGATGCAAGAGAATGAAAGGAAATAAAAGAATTGAAATTAATTTTGGAATTTTATATAGACGTGTGGGAATTAAATTAGAAATTGTAATTAAATGTTTATTTGGGAAATTGGTTGCAACTTTGGAAATTAATTTATTATTTGAAATTTCATTTTAAATTGAAAGTGGGTTTTTGGAAAAGTGAAATTGAAATTGAAATTGAAAATTGAAATTGAAATTGAAATATCTAATTTGCATGTAATGTGAATTAGGTTTGTAAATATTGAAATTGAAATATCTAATTTGCATGTAATGTGAATTAGGGTTGTATTAGGTATTTTTGGATTTATAAAGAATACATGTTTTAATTTGAGGGCAGAAAAATCTTTTAAGAAAGTTTTTAGAAAAATACATTTTTACAGCAGGAAAGAAATTTTGGAAAATTTGCACAAGGGTTTGAAGAAATTTTGATTGTAGAATTGATTGAAGGAAAGATTGTTTGCATTTGTTGGATTTTGGATTGGATTCATTGGAGGATTGAAGAAAATTCAGGATATGTTTGGAGGAGGCTTGCATCAAAAATTCATCTCTTCCTGTAGCTTCTTGTACCAGGTTTTCCTCTTTGTATTTTATTGTTCTTGATTGTTTTTTTTTTAAATAATAATGATTAAAGATTTGTTTGTTAAATCTGTTTTAGAAAATAAATTTGATATTAGAAGAAAAGAATTAAACAAATTTACAGCCTTTGCTTGTGAAAATTGTGAAAACCTTAGTTGAATTTAAATTATTTGGAGAAATTGATTTTATTGTTATTGAAATCAAACATAGAGATTGAACAATGCATTTAGAATGTTTTTAGAAAATGAAACCCTTTGTTATTATTAAAAATCGGATTTTAAAATCTGCAGTATAGTTATATTTTCATGGTAAAATGGTCTGGTTGCGTCGCCTATAACTTCACTTTTACAAACTGGGTTCTCAGGAATATTAAAGGGTTTTTGCATTTTGAAATTTTATTGGCCCTGTCCAAAAATCTCAAATACCCAGATCGTAGTTTCTGAGTTATGCTTAAAACATGAGACTGCTGTTAAATTATTTTTCCATGGCTGTTCTGAAAATAAAATAATAATAAATTGATATTTATAAATATTAATATTTTATGTATTGTTATTATAATATTAAAATATTATTAAATAATATTTTATATTGTAATTTATAATACTAAAGTATTATATTTATTTATATTATTTTAAATAAAATTTGTATATTAGATTGGTGGATTTAAAATTATAAACATATGGGGAAATTATTGTTATTTTAAAATGACATGTTAAAGTTTAATTTAAGGAGTTAAATATTTGATTTAAAGAATGCATAATTTAAAATTGAATTGTGGAATTTAAATCCATATGTAAAAGGTCCAATTATTAATTTGATTTAATTAGAAAAATATATTTATATTTTGAAATATTGATGATAAAGGATATTTTATTTTGAATTAATCAATTTGATATTCTGCAAAGGATAGAGGAGATGTTAATGATTAAATATATTTAAATATATTAATGTATATTTAGTAGATATATAGTGAAGGTATATATCCATTTGAGAGAATAAATAATATTTTATCTTATTTTATTCTGTTGTTTGCAAATTGGGTATTATTAGTGTTTTAAAAGAAATGATTAGTATGTGTAGAAAATGTATAAAGAAATATATTTTTTAATAGAAATAATTACTTGATTTAAAAAGGAAATGGTGGTTTTGTTAATATGATTGAAGAAAATATAATGAGATGTATATATATATCCATGGGTATTTTCAAACAGTATTTACTTTGTTTTATTTAAGTGCGTGTGATTTAGTTTTGCATGAAGAATTTAAAAGATAAGTTTTGAATGCGTAGTCAAAGAGATAAGCCAAAAGATATGTTTTTATACATTGATGAAATTGCATATTTTTAAATGAATAGTTGATGAGACGTAGACTCCAGATAGAAAATTGGAAAAGATTGTTTGCAATAGTGTTAGGTTGCATTATAAGTAAATTTAGGAACTAACTACATTGAAAAAAGCAAATAGTTATTATGTTCTATTTAGTTCCATAGAGAAATCTAGTCATTGTGAATGGAATATTAATGGTGTCTATATAATATGGAGCATATATATATATATATATATATTCAGTGTAAAATTCTTTATCGTATTTTATTTTAATGAGATGCATGCAATGTATTATTGAATAGAGATTTAAAAATGGATTGATTAGTGTAAATGAAAAATGGATAGAGAAACAATATGTTATTATATTAAAGTGATTGAATGTTTAAAATAGAAAATTGAATGAGATGTAAGATTTGGTTAGGAAATGGAAAGAGTTTACTTGCATGGATTTGTGTCGATGTAAAAGTAAATTAAGAAGTTTTTATTGATGAAGCAATCAATTATGTTATTTATTAATTTCTATTTAGATGAATTGGATCATTGTGATTGGATTATGAAAGAGATATGGATTTAGTATATCCAAAAGCAGTATCTTCCTCATGTTTATCTTAAAGGATTTAATTCTTTGTATTTAGTAAAGGGAAGTAAGTTTAATTGTTTTAGATTTCCAATAATGAAAAGAGAAATAAGGGTTATGATTATTTTAGATGATCTACTTATCATGTCTTTGACTTTGTCAACACTACCTATTGAATGAGTATGGATTTAGGAAATCCAAATATTAGATTTGATTGATGACTTGAATGCTTTTGTTGCTATGTCGTCAAGTTGCATTGTTGGTTTTGGGATTTAGTGTTAGTCCTAAATTATAAGTCTTCCAGAAGAACTTAGAGGATAAGGGTTATTGAATCTTTATGCCATCCAGTTGTTTTCCCTTGGGTAGTGCATGGCGTCTTTTTAGTTTTACCCGGTTTTCATGAACGGGGATGTTTGCACCTCCTTGGTTTAGGAGCGGATTATGGGATCCGTGTCTCCTTGTATGGAGTGACCTTGTTATGTGGTTTCATCTTGTTGCCTCCTGTGCAAGGAGTGGACTATGTGTTGTTGCCTCCAAAATGTTTGGAGTGAGATATTTTGTACCTCCTGTGAAAGGAGTGGACTGTGTTATTTCCTCCAAGATGTTTGGAGTGAGTTTATATTATTTGTATCCTCCTTATGTTGGAGTGGATTATGATGCCTAGTTGGTATGCACTTGTGGTTCCCTTGGTGGATTGTTTGAATGTGTGTTGTCGAATAGAAGAGTGGCTTCTGTTAGGCGCCAGAGCCCAAAGAGGTAAACTGGATAACCTTCAGGAGTGATTTAAACAAGTGATAATTAAAATAATGTACTTAGAAGATTAGGACTAACTTCTCACATTAATCAAGATAATTTTACCTCACTCATAGACACAAGGGCTTGTTTAGACTTGGGATGAGTGAGAAGGCCTGGAATGGCAAGATCAACTATCGTGTTCTTACGAGAGGTAGTTGATTCTGCATGAGTGAGTATGAGTGCCGGGATTTGGTTGAGGCCACCAGGATTACTTGTGTCGTAGCCTATGAAGAATGCCCAGAGGAGATCTCATGACAAACCTTGCGATGACACTCTATCTATGACAACTCTTGTTAATTGTTTTATGTGTATGGTTCTGTGAACATACTTGATCTACTTTATGTCTGGAAGCAATGTGACCTATGTCAGTGATGTTGGAGTTGTACATGTATTGTATTTGATTTGTACTTGTATTGGACTTGTATTGTATTTGATTTGTACTGGTATTGTACTTGAGTTGTACTTGATTCATACTTGTATGGTGAATGAGTTGTACTTGTTAATTCATTTGGTTGGTTATGTCAGTTTGAGTCAGTTTGAGTCTGCCTTTGGTTAGAGGTAGTAGATCTTAGTCCATGTTACTTTGTTACTATCTCCTAGCATGGGGGGTGGGCCTTCGGGTACCACATTGGTTGGGTGGAACATGCACCAACACCATTGGGTCCCCATCGATCTTCAGTACTTGGTGGCGAGACATCTAGATGGACAACTCGCAGTTCTTGTTGTATTATCTTGCATTGTAATATTTCAGTCTTGTATAAGTTATTTTATCCCTCTTATGTTTATGAGGTGGAATTTTGTAATTGTAATCTTATGTACTATTGCCTCATTCTAAGAATGAGTGATGTATCTATTGGATTAAGATAATGTTTATGAGATTGTATCTTGGTTGATTATCTTATTATGTTATGTGGTATTCTTATGATGTATGATGTTTATATCATAAAGTTCATAATGATATGGTTATATGTAATATGTATGTGTGGGTTTAAGTAATCCTAACCTTGTAGCTTTAGAGGTTGTTGTTAACTAGTAAGTGAAGGTGTATGTTAAATGCACTTTATAAAAAAAAAATTATTAGTTCGCTTAAAACGTTAATTGCAACTTCCTTTAAGAATTGTGAAATGGAGAGAATACAAAAATAACGTCAACTCAACTATCTTAGGGCATTAAGAGAAATGCATGAGATATGCCATATTGCGAGATTTTGTGACCTTATCTCTTGGAAGATTTATCCATAACTATAGGAAAACTAGAGAATTATGTCACAAGAAGAATATTGGAAGAAACATATGCCCCAAATTCATTTATCATTAAAAAAAAAAAAATTCTCCTCTAATGGCTCTTTAATAGAAACAAATTTATTTCTAACCTTTGGTTGATTATTCCATTAACAATAAAATAAAAAAGGAAGTGGGGGTAAACAAACTAGACATTAATAAATGAAGATTTTAGGTGATCAGATTAGAATGCAAAAATAATTTCAAATTCAACACAAGAACACAGCCAATACCCTGGGAAAACCCTCCAACCTGAGGGAGAAAAAACCCAGCCAATATATCCCCTATATATTGATAATAATAAGAGCAACAATCTACTTACAACTTAGGAAAAATCACAATGCTTGAAAGATACAATGAACAACACCTCTTCTAGATGCAAATATACAAATAGTGTGCTTCTTCGTGAATCGATCTGTTGCTACAAGATTTGATTTTCTAGTAAGATTGCACTTCTCATTTATGACTTCAAAGGAACTTGACTACAAATGAATGGAAACCTCCTCAAGTATTTATACACACCAAAGAGGAGGGATGTGTCTCTTCACCAAGAGGTCGGCCTCTTTAAATAAATAAACATAATTTATTTATTAACAATTTTAATATTTAATTTGTCTTATAATAGAATGAAGCACCTCTTCATTATCATATAAATTTAAATGGCCTTAGCTATCATTTAAATTTATTTCTCAAATTGATCTGGAGTATTCATCACATGGCTACATATTATGATCAACACTCCCTCTTAGCTAGGGAGGAATACTTCCACCTATGTAAGACATATCACCTCATAATGATGTTAATCAACATGGCTACATCCATGTAAGAAAAGAGCTTATCACCTCATCATGATATCAAATATCACCTCATCGTGATATCAACCATCATGGCTACCTCCATAGATGGAAGTACAAGTGCTCATCACTTAACGTGATGTTGTCACCTCATCGTGACTTTCACCATGGCTCCCCCACTAGGTGAAACACAAGTACAAGTAAATCATCATGGACTCCCTCACATGATTTTTTCATGGAGTCACACACATGACATCGACCATGGCTCTCCTAGAGGGTGGAATCAAGGTATTTCACCTTGAACTTCTCTTGGAGAGAAGAACTCATTAACAAGGGATTTCACCTCAAAATTCTCTCACAGAGAAGAACTAATTAAAGAGGATCACTAATATTGAGACTCCTTCTCAGTTACAGTTGTATTATCCACCATACCAAGCTTATCTTGAAAGTAAACAAACTTTATCCTGGAGAGAGGCTTTGTGAGAATGTCTATCATTTTCTCATTAGTGCCGATATACCTCAACTGTAGAGCTTTCCTCAATACCATATATCTGATATAATGGTATTTGATCTCAACATGATTTGTTCTATCATGAAACACAAAATTGACAGAAATCTTCACACAACTCTAGTTATCACAGTGAATGATAGTAGGCTCCATTTATTGTCCAAACAATCCTACAAGGAGATTATGAAGCCACACTACTTCACGAGCTTCCACACAAGCTGATATGTACTCTGCCTTGGTTGTACTCAATGCTACTGAAGACTACTTCCTATTGCACCAAGATATCATGACAGATCCCAAACTGAAGTAACAACTAGAGGTACTCTTCTGATCTGTGACACACCCTGCCAAATCAGAATCAGTAAAACCATGCAGCTCCAAATCCACACCTATAGAATATCTCAACCCATATCCAATTGTGACACTCAATTATCTTTGGATATGTTTAGCTGTAACAAGATGCATCTACCTTGCTCCAGACATAAATTGACTTAGTGAACTCACTCCATAACAGATATTAGGTCTAGTGTTAACTAGGTACATCAATGAACCAATCAACTGCCTATACATCATAGAATCTACCAATTCTAAGGTAGCTACAACTTCCTTCAACTTATGTAAGTTGGTCTCCATGGGTGTAGACATAGGTTTGAAATCAATCATACAAAACCTCTTCAGAATGTCAATAGTATAATTTCCTTGACTTAGAATCATCTCATCTGGATTTTGCCAAACTTCTAAGCCAAGAAAGTAGTGCATAAGACCAAGATTCTTCATCTCAAATTCAGAAGCTAACCCCTTAAATTTTAGAATCGAGTGTTCTCCAGTCAATATCAAATCATCAACATACAAAACCACAATTAATGCTTCACCATTTATTCCCTTGAAGTAGAGGTTATAATTTTCATCATTCTTGGAGAAACCCAAACTCAACAACTAATGATCAATACTTTTGTACCAAGCACAAGGAGCCTGCTTAAGACCATATAAGGCCTTCTTCAACTTACAAACATGAGACTCCTTCCCATGTACCTCAATACCATCGGGTTAATCAATATAAACCTCTTCTTCTATGACACCATTAAGAAAGGTTGTCTTTACATCCATTTGGTGAATCTTCCATCCTCTAGATGCTGCAATAGAAATAATGGTTTTGACAGAAGTATAACGAGCCATAGGAGCAAAGGTTTCTTCATAGTCAACTCCCTATTTTTTTGAGAACCCTCTAGCCACAAATCTTTCCTTGTACTTCTCAATGTTCCCATCAACTCCATGCTTGATCTTGAAGAGCCATTTAGAAGACACCACAGATTTTCCTTCAGGTCTAGGAACAATATCCCAAACATCATTCTTAAGTATGGATTGATACTCCTCAGTCATAGCATCTTTCCAAACATGTTGACTAGAATCTTCTTCAACACTTGAAGGCTCTGACTCATCATATCTACATAACCATAGAACTTATGAGGTCTCTTACTTTCTCTGAAAGTTCCCCTAGGGGCTCCAAAAATTTCCTAATCTTCCTCCTGCATAATCTTCCTAGCCCAAAGAGGTCTCTTCTTTCCAATAAAAATATCTATAGGCCCATAAGTAGGCTCCAAGGGCTTAGTTGGATCACCATATTCTTGAGGTTCTAGAACCTCCCTCTAATTATTAGGAATATGGTCAACTTCCATATCCTAAGGAGGCTCTTCTTCATCAATCTCCATATGAGATCCCTTAGATCTTTTGAATGCAACATCCTCCTCAAATGGGACATCTCTACTGATTTGAATAGTCTTCTGAATTGGAATGTAGATTATGTAAGCTTTAGAAATCTCACTATAGCCTACCAAAATTCCCTTCTTTCTACAAGGTTCTGATTTTGTCCTCTTTTCCTTAGGTATATGAATGTAAACTGGACACCCAAAGATCCTCAAATGAATTACTTCATGTTTCACCCTAGAGAGGGCTTCTTCATGAGTAACGTTCTCCAAGATTTTGTGAGGAGTCCTATTCTGTACATAGACCGTAGTCTTGGATGCTTCAGCCCATAGAGAAATTTGTAGGCCTTGGTCATGAAGAATGGATTTGACTACTTCCACAATAGTTTTGTTCTTTCTTTCCACAAAACCATTTTGTTTAGGATTATAAAAAACACTAAGCTCTCTCTTAATCCCTAATTCAATGCAAAATTTATGGAAAATAATAGAAGTCTATTCTCCTCCATTATCGAATCTCAACACCTTGATCCTCTTCCCGGACATATTCTCCACCTGAGCTTTGAATTCTCTGAATCTCTCTAATACTTGCTCAGATTCTTTAGATCTCAAGAAATAGATCAAAGTCTTTCTAGATTAGCCATCAATAAAAATAATGTAATACAAGAAACCACTTGAAGACACAACATACATTGGACCACATAAACCAAAATGAATAATATCTAAGACACATTTGGATCTACTTTCACTATTATGGAATGGACCTTTAGTTTTCTTACCCAAAGTGTAGCCTTTGCAGGTTCCTTCATGCTTCGAGTTCAACTTAGGAAGGCCCGAGACCATCTTCTCCATAACAGGCAGCACTCGAAAGTTAAGGTGAGCCAATCGTCGATTCAAAAGATCACCCAATCTCATAGAGTCATGTACTAGAGCCTGAACGAGGCATGTGCATAGCTTGTAGAGACACCCATGTCTAACTCCAACCATTCGGGCAATCTTGAAGTTAGATTTCTTCGCCCATATGAGAATTTTTCCTTTAGAAAATCAACTTGATAACCCTTTTCTTCTAAGGCTGATATGGAAACAAGGTTCTACTTGATACCTGGAATGAATAGTACATTATCAACCTATAATGAATCACCAAAATCCAAATCTAAAGATGAAGTCCCAACTCCTTTAACCAAGTAACTAGCATCATCTCCAATAATAACTTGTTTGTTGGAATCTTTCATCACTAAATCAAATAGACGTTCCTTAAATCCGATGATGTGGCAAGAGGCACCACTATCTATCAACCAAGTTTTAGTGTCGATAGATACATTACTTGATAAGGATGAATAGAATAGGTATTCACTTGTATCCTTCTGCATAGAGGCTTCATCAACATTAGCAAAGGCATCTTGATGCTTAGGCCTAGAAGGACATTCCTTTGCAAAGTGACCATACTTGTCACATCAGAAACATTGGACCTTGGAGAGGTCCCTCTTCTTCTTAAATGTGGGGCCACCATCAGCTCCTCTATCTCTATTTCTTTTGAAATACCCTTTCTTCCCACCTTTCTGCTTTGAGGATTGAGTGACAAGAACATGAAGATCTTCATTGGTGGAAATTTTCCCAATGCCTCTTGAATCCAACCTAGACTCTTCTTGAATTCAGTATTCCCTCAATCGATCAAACTTGTGAAGCTTCAATCTCACACTAATTCCCTAAATATAAGACTCATAGGATGAAGGGAGACCACTGATATCCATCATGGTTAGATCCTTGCTATCGACCAAATGCCCAATAGATGAGATTTGATCTCTCAATTTGGTTATTCTCATAAAGTAGGCAATGATAGTTTCTCCCTTCACCATCTTCAAGTGATGAAGTTGTTGCTTTGGTGCAAGAGCCCGACTGGTGTTGTTGATCTCGTACATCTCCTCTAGAATTTTGAACATCTCTTTCACAATCCTTAACTTGGAGACGATAGTAACGATATGATCCTTCACCGAATCAACCAACATCTTCTTTTCCCTTGTATCTTTCTTCTTCAGGGCATTTCCTTCCTCTTTCGTAGGCTCAGGGGTGGAGATATCCAGAAACTCTACCAATTCACTTTCCTCCAAGGTGAGCATGATCCTGAATGTCCATGAGGTGAAATTTGATGCTCCCTCAAGCCTATCCTCAACCTTAAGACCATTCACCATATTCATGAGTGAATGAAGATGAGAAAATAAAACAAGGCTATGGCTGATGTAAACAGAAATCTAATTAAGATCCTCTTCAAAACCACTCTGATACCATGAAGATTTTAGGTGATCAGATTAATATGAAAAAATAATTTCAAATTCAACACAAGAACACAACGAATACCCTGGGAAAAACCTCCAACCTGAGGGAGAAAAAACCCAGCCAATATATCTCCTATATATTGATAATAATAAGAGCAGCAATCTCCTTACAACTTAGAAAAAATCACAATCCCTGAAAGATACAATGAAGAACACCTCTTCTAGATGAAAATATACAAATAGTGTGCTTCTTTGTGAATCAATCTGCTGCTACAAGATTCCATCTATTGCTCAGATCACACTTCTCAATTATGATTTCGAATGAACTTGATTACAAATGAATGGAAACCTCCTTGTATTTATACATGCCAAAGAGGAGGGATGTGTCATTTCACCAAGAGGTTGACCTCCTTAAATAAATAAACATAATTTATTTATTAACAATTTTAATATTTAATTTGTCTTATAATAGAATGAAGCACCTCTTCATTATCATATAAATTTAAATAGCTTTAGTTATCATTTAAATTTATTTCTCAAATCGATCTGGAGTACTCATCATGTGGCTGCATATTATCATCAACAATAAATTCAATCATGTTACACCTTCTCTAGGTAGGGTTCACATTGAAGGTTTCCCACAATATAGAAAGATGATTAATCTTAAAATTTGTGGATATGTAGTGAATGACATCAGAACTCTAGCATGGATATAATTTTTATCTGATGACTAATGATTTTTTTATTAATGTAAGAAAGGATTTTATAGGGCCTTGAACCTGATATAAAAAGTTATAAAATATTGGTAACAAGAACCAAAGAACAAGGAACCTAAGAGAATCAACAACAAACAAATAAACAATATATTGAATAAACACACAGTCTACCAACCCAAATTTAGGGTGGTTTGAAGCCAAATTGTTCCAATAATTTTTTCTTAATATTATTCAAGGGATCCAACTTCCATAAGTTTATTTTTTTGGAACAAGAGGGATATTCAAAATCAGTTGTAGAACCATTGAAGATAAATCCATCTTTGTATATTCTATAATATTTTTCCCCTAAATTTCATAATTTTTCATATCTAGAAAGAAAATGGAATACTCCTCAATTGTTGAAGACATATGTTTCTTCTTCCTCCAAACAATCTAGTGTCTCTTGATGATCAATCAACTAGTGGTGGAATGGCCTACTTTATAACAATATTAAAACATAAATGTAGAGTCTTCAAAATCAATCTACCATAGCCAAACTCAAAAATGGGAAGAGGAGATATGAGTAGGGAGAACCCTATTTTATTGCATGAACACAAAATATAGAGAAAAAAAATTCTTGAATTTAGTTACCTTATTAGCATTAAAAATTTCCCAAAATTATTGACAATAAGCATGAAAGCCTCTTCATCCCAAAACACCAATGGTAGCCCTTGTAGTTTAACCCAAACAGGGATTACGATCGAGTCATCATTGAAAGGATTAAACCCCAAGGAATTTTTTTATAGATAAAGGACATTTGACCCCATAAACCAAGACCTTCCTAAAGAACCCTAATGCATTCTTAAATAGAGGAAAAGGAAACTAATAAAAAAATATGTATAATAAAGACAACCTCTAAATGGCCTCTTAGTTTCCAAATCCAAAGAACCCATTTTCTAACAACATCAATGTTGGGATTATTACTATAGAATCTCCCAACAAATGAGTTGAAAAACTAAGAAATATTATTAACCAAAAGGGAATTAGGGATAAAAATTACCTTTTGTTTGTCCATGGCTTGGGCAAGGAAAGAAGAAACAAACCCATTTCATGGAACACTCTCCTCAACATTATCCTTTTATTGTTCCCATACATTAACATTAGTAGCAGGTTCAAGACCAACAACATCCTACACAACTCTTGGAGCCCAAATAGGAACAACAGTAGGAGATCAAGTCTCCACACTAGGAATAATAGAAACACTCTAAGAAACCATTGAACCTTCTCCAAAATTATCACTCATAGGACAAAAAAAATACTCCAAAACCCACAAAGCCTAGACAAATTTAGTAGAAAGTGACAAATCATCACCCATGCTAACATGCCACAATAGAATCAAGATCAACAACATCATTAAAACCCTCAAATATTAAACAAGAGTTGCAGGTGATCAAGAGTAGGAACAACACCATTCCTAATATTAGTTGTAATAAAACTCACCACATCAACAATACTAATTTGCATTCATCCACACTAGGAACAATAGCCTAAACAAACTCGTGAAACAAATTTGTAAGCAATGACCTATAAAAATATTTATCACAAACCATCATATAATCTTGAACCCTAGAAACCACATGAGGCTGACTAAGAGTAGTATTCTAGGCGTCCACACTAAGCATAGGAGGACGAGAGGAAGAAAGAAAAATCTCCTTCAAACTTGAAAATTCTCTCAATTATTAGCTGATAGGCTATTCTCTTTAAATTTTTTATTGAGATTTTCATTAGCCCAACCATGAATGGGATATGCCAACATTGGAGATCTCTCGACTGGTGGTGATTTCATTGGTTTTTTTTTTTATGTCAGGCTTGCTAGTTACATGGGCTGGAGGTGGTGGAGTTAGTCTCCTTGATATGCAAAAGGTGAATGGAAAGTGCTTGCTCATAGGATTGTTAATGCATTCTATTGTTGATGTCCTATGGCAACTGATGAAATAAATGTGGGTGGATGAGGTAAATTCAATATTGAGTGCTATAGTGTGGGAACATATAATTTGATTAAGTTGTATTGTCAAAACAACCATTGTGGTGTTGGTTTCATAGAAGAGTCGAGGGTTTTTAGACTATTGTTCTCCATAATGTGTAAGTCATTTTACATGGGTGTTTTTCATGAATGATTTATTTATTATTTATGTTAAAGCTTTTATTCGCCAGAATTTGTAATTCATTTTATACTTGTGGGAAAGTATAGTCCAAAATGTGCCAGAAAATATATTGATTAAGTTGTATTTTTCAAAGAGCAATTGTGGTGTTGCTTTGATAGCAGACTATTCTAAAAATCATGGGCTTTAATTCAATGGTTTGTTTGATAGGAGGCTATTGTAAAAATTGACCACTTCAACTCTATTTTATAGTAGATTAGGGGGTTTGAAAACTATTGTTCTTCATAATCTGAAAGTCATTTTACATGGGTGTTTTGAATAAATGGTTTATTTATTGTTTATGTGAAAATTGTTGTTGTCTGGAATCTATAAGTCATTTTACATAGGTGTTTGGCATTATGGTTTTGTATGGATGGAGAAATTGTAGTTAAATCTTCTTTCTTTTGTCAAAAAAATATGGTTAGGGTTAGTGATTTTTTTAATCTTTATTTATTGTTTGTGGTTATCTTTGTGCATCTTTGGCCTTATACCCATTATGATAGGAGAAATTGTAGCTAAATCTTGTTTCTTTCATCAAAAAATATGGTTAGGGTTATTAATTTTATCATTCTTTGTTTATCGTTTTAGTTATCTCTATGCATCTTTTTGTTACACCCATTAACATAGGACCAACTGAAAATTGACATAGGAGTGATTGCATATATATATACATATATATGTGTGTGTGTGTTTATGTATACATATATATATGGAGAGGGATAGAATGAAATCATAAACATGTTGGAGATAAAATTATTTTGGTGGGCGTTAACTGTTATTCTTTCTAATATATATTTTATCTGTCCAATTTATTTGTTTAAATTTTCTAAAAGGATTTTTGTCAGGTGAGTCATAAGTAGAAATTTTTGTGTAATGGCTCTTTTACAATTTGTCTATTTGTCTAGAATATTTAGTGCCAGGGAATGTAGCTTGAATTTTATCGATTAAGTCTCTAGCGTTAGAGGAATTTTGTCATCCTCCATTTATTTTTTTAGTTATCTTTGTGCATCTTGTTGTTAAACTAATTAACATAGGTCAAATTGTAGATTAACATAGTATTTATTGCATATATATATATATGTGTGTGTGTGTGTGTGTGTGGAGAGAGGGGTTAGAATGAAAGAAAAAACATTATAGAGATAACATTAGTTTTGTGGGTGTTAACTGTTATTCTTTCGAATATCTATTTTATCTAATCAATTTATTTTCTTGAAGTTTCTGACGATATTTTCATTATGCAAGCCATGTATAGAATTTTTTGTGTAATACCTCTTTTACAGTTTCTCTCTTTGACTAGAATATTTCGTGTCAGGGAATGTAGCTCGAATTTTACCGATTAAGTTTGTGGCATTATAGGAATTTTGTATAGGTTATTGGTACTTATTGGCTTTATGAGTGATAGGATGTTATTAGGTCCCATTATTTTAAAATATAAAATATCAATAAGTCAATCGAGCAATGTCCAAGGAAGTTTGCAATAGAAGATAATTTAGACAACTCATTTTAGATTTTCCGATTTCTTAAAACTATTGAAATTAACTTTAGTCTAAGTCCGACTAACTACTCAACTAGGAAACATTTTATTCTAAGAAAACTGGAAATATTAAACTAGAAAGCATAAGATCTAGATAATTTAGAAAGCATGACAACCAAGCTAGAAAGCACAAAAACAAGTAAACCAAACAACTGATAAAGTACAAAAGTGGAGAAATAAATAAACAGTCCATGAAACATCCTCTTAAACAATAAAATATTCTAACAGTAGCAACAAGTAACTCATGATAAAGGAAAACAAAGAGTGCTTTGGAACTTTAGACTAAACAACGGACAAACCTAATGATTTCCTACTAAAAGGTTATCTATGTAACAAAAATGACATAATAGTAAATACTTATCTATTTAAGTTATTCTCCCTTGAGTGGCCAACTCACGGGTTATCACATTCGTTCTCAGGTCACATACACTATCGGTTATGAAGTTCTTCCATTAAAGAAAATTATCGTCCATAGCTCAACAACTCAACAATTGACAGAAGATAGTTTCTTTATTCATAGGTATTCAGAGATCATGTAAACAACATAACATTACTAGTGAGCATCTTCTTTCTACTTCTCAAAATTACATTTTTATAGAATTTTTTTAACTAGATCCTATATTTTAGATGGCGTGGATAGCCTTTGAAAAATTCTATAATAGTGTACAACTAGCTTCCATTGTCTTTAAAAACCTTTACATAAACATTAAAAAGGATCGAGACAAGCCATGAAGTCTTTGTCTAAAATATCATAACATAAATTAAACTAATCAAAAACTACATCCTCGATTCATCGGCTTGATGTTCAGGAGCAGGTTCCCAACATCTATCTTCAATATTTTCTAAGGCACTTCTGGCTAAACATTTTGCAACTGTTGTGTGATGTCTGATTATTGCTCTACAAAAACACTCAAAAAACCCATTAAATTTGTATTGGTAGATTACCTCAATTAATCATAAGAAATAAAGTTTTTATAAATCTCCTTAAAGATAATAAATTATCTCTCCTAAATTTTAATTAACTAGCAGAAATTGAGGATTGAGGTCATATAAAAAGGTTTTTCTGGTATTGTTATGATGAGGTTATTTCTACCTCGTAATTTCCTTTCCCCCCTAGTTCCTGGTAGGTCCTCCTGCTCCATAGTTATAACCCTATCCTTTATTCCATTCTTCATATATGGCACTAATGTCATACTCATCTCTTGCTATTGAATCAAAAGTTATAGGGTCATGGATGAACCCTCTATGAAAAGTAACACCTTCTTTCCATTCATTTAAAACTCTATCATTATGATCTATTGAAATTTGGAAATCAGGGGGTGGATTGAGTAGAAAAGGAGGTCTATACCTCATCCCTATCCAATTTGTCTTGAGGTCTCTTAGGATTTTAGCTAAAGCATTTTCCCTTCTGAAAGACCATCTGATGTTGAGAGGAGAGATGACCACTCTTTTCTTGAGATGAGCTAGTAATGGAGTAAATCTCTCTTCACAAGCATTCCATACTTTTCCAATTAACTTTTGTCCATGTTATGTGAAATTATTGTAATAGAGTCAGAGACTGTCATTATATCTTTGTTTCATTTTTTCGTTTAATAGAAGAGATAAAAAGGTGTCCTTAAAATATGTAGGCTTAGAATTAGGTGATCTTCTTTGAAGGCCCATAGTTCTTTCTGCTTGAGCATATTCTTTGATGGGTTCCTACCAATGAACCTGATTTCACATAGTGGAAAACAAAGCTCTCAATTGTACTTCACCAACAAACAGATTAATGAAGAAATGAGTATGATTTTCTAATAAAAGATCATGTAAAAATAACTCATAAAGAAGATTTTTATCTTCAGGGGTTGATTCCACAAATATTTTAACAAATTCCTTATCATTAGGCTCATATGGCTCATTATTATAGATTCTGAACAGTTTCCACCTTATCCATTGTTTGTTTAGAAAGATTGAATATAGTCTTGATGGCCTTCTACTAGATAAAAAACATTCAAATAGCTAACATGCATATTGCTTCCCTTTATAAGCCCTATGAAATTATTCTTTTAGAAGTACCAAGTCCTTTTTCAATCTATAGTTCTCAATCTTAACATTTCTTAAGAGATAGCATCTTTCCATCCATTTCATAAGTAATGGGGGAATGCGAACCTCGAACCATTTAGTTATAATTGGCTCAGTTTGGATTTCCTTTGATTCCATGTTTGGTTTAATCCCCAAAAGACTCCAAATATTTTACCTTGGGAAAATATAAATATTTTTAGTGTTAAATTATTTAAGCATCATCTATCTCCTTCTTGATTATTCTAAGTCCCATAAAAGATCAAAACAAATGAAATCCCAATATTTTTGGTAAAAGATACCGGTGAATCCATCAGGACCCAAAGTTTTTTCAGAAGCCATAGAAAAAACCACTTGTTTAACTTCTTCTAGGTAAAATGGTTTAAGAATTTTATCATTATCTTCCTTTCCAATTAACCTAGGGATCGCTTCTAAGATCTCCTTCTCCATCTATCAATTCATGAGTAGTCTTGTGAGTTGGAGATAACAAAAAATTGGTATAGAAATCCAAACTTTCTCTCTAAATATCCTCTTTATTAGTTAGACATTTACCTGAAGCTACTTTCTTAATTAAAAGGATAGACTTTGCGACCTTCTTAATTTTTGCTAACATGTGAAAAAACTTTGTATTTTTGTCACCTTACTTGAGCCATAGCTCACGGGATTTATTCTGTCAATAAATTTCTTCTCTAGCACATAGCTCTTCCCACTCCGCTTGAAGACTTATTTGCCTCTCATACGAACTAGCATCCATCCCATTACAAATAATTGATTTATGAACTTCTGATAACTCTTTTTGTATAGACTCCTTTTATCTGAAGATATTCTCGAATACCTCCTTATTCTAAACTTGAATTTCAGTTTTTGACATACAATAATTTCTTACAAAATTGATACATTTTTGTTCCTTCTTCATATGGAGCATCTTGCCACCATGAATGTAGAAAATCCATAAATTGGGGATGTCTAGACCACATGGACTCAAATTTGAATGAAGATTTTGGCTTTGATTGTGCAATTTCTGCAACATCCATTACCACCACATAATGATCGGAGCCCAAGAATTGT
Source organism: Sequoiadendron giganteum (assembly GCA_007115665.2). NCBI lineage: Eukaryota > Viridiplantae > Streptophyta > Pinopsida > Cupressales > Cupressaceae > Sequoiadendron > Sequoiadendron giganteum. The sequence goes on from CM021104.1 coordinate 322,783,584, forward strand.
GGAATTTCAACTTCCATACCATATTGGAGCCAATTTAGATTAACAAGAAATCTATCCAGGTTCTTTGCAATTTGACAAAAAATTGGCCTTCTACTTGTCCAAGTCAATTTCTCTAAAAGTGGTAAGACATCTTTTAATGAGTTGGTCAAAATGAAGTTATTAAAATCCTCCATAACTTTAGTAGGAGGAATGATTCCTCCCTACTTTTCTTGCAACTTAGTGATTGAATTAAAATCTCGTACAATTATTACTTTTACATATCTCAAAGAATGTAGGATAGTTGTAATTTCATCCCACAATCATTTTTTCTCAATGGTACCGAAAGGACCATAAATGTTGAACAACCAAAACTATGTGTCAAATGTTGAAACTTCTAATAACTGCCAATTTGGGTGATTCTAGTGTGAATGAATGGAAACCATCTTTGGATTCCATAGAGTAATGAGACCACTCGATACACCCTGGGCTATATAATGTATGGATTCCTGAATTGAACATTTTTTAATAGTATCTTCAAAAGTTTGGACATAAGTTTTAGTCTCTTATAAAATGATAACATGCACCCGATAAGAATCAATTTAACACTTGATGTGGCCTCTTTTGTTAGGATAATTAATTCTACTGACATTCCATGTAAGGATCCTCATTGTTCTCGAGGAGAGAAATAGGCTCTCCTCGGTCTCTTTTGTGTAGATCCTGACATGGATTGTGTAATAGTCTTTTAGACCCCTGCATTGATCTCCTTCTGCATTTTTTCTACCTTAGACTTCCTACCACGCTTCTTTGGAGACTTTGAAATAGTCACTTGTACCATAGTTTGTGACAAAGAAATTTTTTGACCATAATCAAATTACTCCTCACCCAGATTATAATGTTTAAAAGAAGGAGATCAATTATGTTACAAAGGGGAGGTTCCTCTAAATGCATACTAGACTTGAAGGAAGAATACCTTCCTCAACACCAATTTTTTCAATTATGTTAGAGGCTAACAAGACCAACCACCTTTTAGCTAACAAATCCAAATCATCCTTTCCCTGAATTTGAGAGTCAGAAATCTGTAATGCATCCGAGGGAGAAGCAATCGTCGATGTTCCTTCAAAAATAAATCTTCTTGTAATAGCATATACATGTTGTTCTGGAAGGATAATTTCTTGAGGAACATACAGATGAAGAAACTGACTTTGTACATTCTTGAATAAAGATTGAAAACCAAGTGAAATTTTAACAACTATGTTGCATTGTTAGCAATTTGGCTAGAAAGGAAGTTGGCTCTATTTCTTATGTACAACTGAAATAAGATGACCCTTCTTTCTACATAGGTTAAACTCTCTTACCAATGACATCTCCAAATGGCCAACATTAAGTTCTTGACTCACTACCCTTACAAGATCTAAAATAACCTGATTAGAGTCAACGAATCAAATAGAATTTTCACCTACTATTTGCTTATCAGGAAATGGCCTAACCCCTTTAACCAATGACCTCTCCAATTGACCAACATTAAGGTCTTGATTTATTACCCTTATGACATCTAAAGTAGCATTGTTAGAGTTGATAGCCTGATTAGAATTGGAACCTACTAGTTTCTGAACAAGCAATGGCCCAACCCCATTTGAATTTCCCATAACAGGACATTCACCTATCAAGTGATCAATAGTATGACACTCATTATAAAAGATTGCATCCTCCACTAAGATTTCTTCAATCCACATACCATACTTAAAAATTATGTGTAGATTCTTAGGAATATTCTTGGTTGTATCCATTAATAAAAACACCCTTACCACCTTAGATGGCTCTTTAATAGACAAAGGATCATCCTTCAAGAAAATACCTAACTGATTAGCCATGATCTTAATTAGGCTTATTTCCCTATACTCTAAAGGAAAACCTTCCAATTGTACCCAAAATGGAATGAACTTAATTACAAGATCAAAAGCCTTAAAATTTTGCCACTAGGGTGGGAGAAAAAGACTAGACCCATTATACGTCCAATATTTAACTTTATAAACAACATCTCTATACGACTTATCTTAAATATAACAATGAAGATTCCCTTGGACCTATCTAAGTAGAAAATTTGTTTGACCCCATCCCATTCAACAAAAAAAAAATCTTCTAATTATTATATATCTAAATTAAGGTTCCAAAACTTACAGACCAGTGTCCTGTAACATAAATTTGACACCTATGGATTCAAGAACTCCTTTGAGAGAAAAATATTACCAAACACACTTTGAATAGGCCTGCATTTTATATTCTCAGGGTTATGGTCTGAAGAGACACCAACTGGTATTTATTTATTTGGCCTTTCTTTCATCCTTCTTCATCTTTGATATGCATTTCTCCTCTTGGCTTTCTGTCGAGTCCTCTTGTTAGTTGCTTTTATCGCATTCATGCCTTTTCCCTGAGTTGGTGTGGAAATTTTCTCTTGTCCATCCACTAGCTGGCCTCCAAGATCTATTCCATTAGGCTATGGATGAGAAGAATCTGAGTTATTTGTATTGAAGGAAGCTCCTTTCTAAGCCTAAAAACATTGCTCTAGATAATTTTGAGTGAAAACACTAGTTATGCTATGTGTAGTTTTATGTGATCTACTACCAACTGACTCACTAGGTTTTCACACATGACTATTTAGAAAATCACCATTTCCATGGGGAGACATCCTAACTAGCTATTGAATTCCATCTTCCCAAATTTGAAATGATCTTTGAACTTGTCATATCAGACTATCGGGAAACCTCTTGTATCTTGCAGATCAGACATGATGCTAAAAAATACTACATTGATGGATAGGGTGAATTATGGTGAAACCAATTTTTGTCCCAATGTGCTTGGTCTTTCTGCTTGGAATCTTGATATGGTGGACCCTACCCTCCTTTAGTCAAGAAACCCTTTCTATCTTGATAGTTAAAATCATGTTCTTGAAAACCCTATTTTCCTTCTTTTCCTTCTCTTTCCACTCAAATGATTCTCGATTTGCATATCTCTTTTGATAGCTTCTATTTGACCTAAACTACTCAAATAATGCCCTAATTTTTTGCCTAGGACAAAAAAACACCTTCTGATCATGAAGAAATTCTTTAAATACTTCCATACAATCCTCATTTTGGCATATCTGCAAAGACTCTCATCCAGAACTCGGTTTCTCCTTTGGAATGATTGGACCTCCCCCAACATCCCATCCACTATTTTTCAATGGGTTATGCCCGCCATATGTTGGGACGAAAGCGTTGACACCCGAATCAAAAACTAAATGACTACGTGTGTCCAACTGCTTCCCAAATCTGAGAGGCTTCCAATTAGTCCTTACAAATCTATGATGTGAAGGACCACTATCTCTACCATTTATTGTAAACCTACCATTACTTTGCCATTACTTTGCCATTTCTTCTATGAATCGATACCACTCATCATTTTTTCTATTCTTTTCATAAAAATAAGTTTAGTAATACGTTAGGATCAATGTTACATCTAACATTTAGGGTGGATTTAGCGGTTCATTAGTTTATTATTATAATATTATTATGTTAGTATTTTGTTCTTAGATAAAATTCAAAAGCTTGAATACTATTAATATTATAAAAGTTCAAAAATTACATGTATATAGCATAAAAGCTATCAATTTTTTTAAAAAATATAGAAACTCAAGGGCCCAAAACAAATCATAATGCCCCATATACCAAATGATTAATGTGAGGAGGAAAAAACAAAAAACCCTCAAACTAGAAAGTGTGAGAAAACTAGAGAGAGCATTTTTTCTATAGTAGGTTAGATGTACTACTCATAACACTATAGGGGTGGCATCGAAATCTATAATTCATTTAAAATGTGACATAGGCTCCAAATTTCTTACCTATTTTAGAAAATAACTACCGATATGTGTAAGAGCTCTAAGTTTTTCTATTAAGACGATGTGAAAGTTTATGAAGAATGGAATCCATTCCACTGTAATACCCTCCTCACACATGCTCTAGATGTCCCATGGTCTACAAATACCAATACCCAACCTTGCTACTTTTAGGGTGACCTCAACCTTTCCTAGATTGTGTCTTTTGAAAAATGTTATTATAAGAACCCCCATCGACTCTTTTTTCTCTCTTAAATCTAGGAGGATGCCATAAACCTTGATATGATATCCATGTTTCCCCTATAATGCTCTTCCTCCCTTTGGAAATCAGTACTAATTATCATCACTACCACTTTTGAACCCCTTCTTTTGGGATGTTCCATGGTCACCTTCAAATGTAGGTCTATAATAGCAACTGTTAAAGCTATCTAGCATTTGAACATGTAGTAAATATTAAAGTATCTATTCTCAACATGAACCCAACCAACTATGAGGAAAGAAGAATAGCAAGGGTAGCTCCCTACCACTTTAAATAGAGAAGGATACTTCATTTTCCCACACTTCAGGTGAAGCGAATTTATTTCCACATTTATTTCCTAGTATAAGAGATATTGTTGTACCTTTAGTGCACTTTATTACCATTTTAGTGCATGCCAACTTTTCATTGAAGTACAACGTAGCCACCTAAAGGATACTATTTCCAAATTTTCTTCCCATTAAGAGAGATACTAGAGTGATGTCAGAGTGCTTTACTCCCATTTTAGAACATGTTGACTTATGAGTGAAGCACTGCACAACCACTTTGTCATAAATAACAAATCCCTTAAGAAACTAGTGATAAAAAATGACTTGATCTCAAATGTAGCTAAGTAAATGACAATACTAGAAATATCTAGATAGTGATGGCATCAAATTGACCAACATTATTAAATGAAAGTCCCATCATTCAGTTTTGTAAAAAATTATCCTTTTTTTTGAATTGGAAAGAACATAATCCAATGATTTAATTTCGAAATGCCATGTTTGTGAAACTTGAGGGGTCTCATGGTTTGAAAGGGAACATGAGAGAGTACAATGTCACCATGTGGTTATGTCTCACTCACCATAATTGTTTTTATGTTTTAGGATTATCCATCAATGATGTCTATTGAAGGAAGAATTTATCGATTAAGACATATGTTAGGATGTTAATGATGATTTTCAAAAGGTAGGTTAGTTAACACGTAGGCATTTTTCTAGTTTAATTATGATCCAATCATTTTATTTTATTGCTTGGAAGTTTCATTTTTTTATGTTTTCTTTATTTTTTGATTGCATTGTCAAAGGTCAAAGGTGATGATTATTTATTATGGATGGAAAGTGTACTATGGATAGGTGATAATCGATATAGGAATTTTTAGATTTTTTTAGAATTTTTTTGTGCTTTTGAGGTTATTTGATGCTGTTTTTAACATTTTCAAAATATTGACAAAAATGGCGAGACCAAAAGGGACTGACCTACTGCCTTGGGGGATCATCAATGATGGACTTGCCTCTATGATGACCACATAAACATCATATGTTTATTTCCTTGAGTGACATTGTTTCTTGGAGTTTTCTAACTTTTTACCAATGTTGTTGGATTTTAATAAGATATTTGATTTTTTTTGGATTTTGAACTAAGTTTAAAGACTAAAAGGGACACCTAAATGGATTAACCTAGTCCATCGAGGGCTCATCAATGATGGAATTATATACATTCTACACATGGAGAAAATTTAGTTCGATTGTATTGACTCAATTATGACTCATTCATAGATGGCATACACTATTTTTCTTTTTAATTTTGCTTTTTGTGACTTTATTTTAGATTTTGACAATTTTCTTGATTGATAACATTTTGTTTCCATAGTCTAATTTTCATTTCTCTCTATATGCTAATCATGCTAATGATGGATCATGGATTTTGATCTGAAACATTGATGAAGAAAAAATTGCACATAGTTTTATCCAGAAATCTTGATTACTAATTTTCTTGATGTTTTTTATTTTATTTTGATAGTATTCTACAATTTATGGGATGAATGAGGATCCACTCCACTACCAATTTTAGGAAGTTACCCCCAATTTGGAATGGGATTACATTTTATTAGGGATAAATGGATAAAAAAGGATGGTGGATAGAGATGGTGCAACTAGGTTCAACACTTGATCAATTATCAAAGACATGGTTTGGTGCACATTTTATTATGGTGATTTTGTTTTTTTATTTTGATATTTTTTCAACAATTTTTGGATTTTTCATGATAATGATCATATTGATGAGTGATAAAGAGATATCAATATGTAGGGATATCAATAGTCTTTTGAGATCATATTGATACCTAGGCTAAAATCAATTGATATTATTGAGTAATTTTCAATAATTATAACATTATTGAGGATATATAACAATGTAAGGATAGTGTTGTCAAGGATTGGGAAGGATACATCCCAAGATTATGATTGATTGATCAAATAATGATTGATTGACATTTGTAGCTAGGCTAGGAATAAGATTGTTGAAATTTTTGATACCATATTGAAGCATCAACATGATGAACTAATATGGATTGTTTGAAGTGTTTGGGTGATGCCTAGATGATACTCTGAGCTAGAAGACCTAAATCATGAATAATTATGAATAATGTTGTAATTACATATCACCTAATGTCCATAAATGTAGGGAATACAATGGGTGGATACATGGATAAATGAATGGATGGATGGATATGTAAAGGATGCCATGGATTACCTTGTGATAGGATAACATGTTTGTCGGCCTCCAACAATGATCTTAATGACTTAAATCTTACTGCCATGATTTAGAGATTGGACATTTGACCTAAATAGCCATCTTAATCACCATGAAGGTACATTTAAATTATCAACCCAGGGATGTGAACTTGAAATGGGTCAGCACAGTATGTACACTAGGAATTACAAAGTAGTCATTTTCATTCTATATCTAAGGGAGACTTGAAACTGAAAGTAAATTGTAGGAAATAAACTAAATTAAGTGGTGAAAATTACTCAAGAAAATATAAACTAATCATACATAATAGGAAGGAAATAATAAGAATTCAACATAAAAGCTATTCTGCCAGCCTTGGCTATAGGAACAATCACATAAAAGAGTTCTAGTGGCTACAGGAACATTAAATGCCAAGATTATAACTAAGTACTGAAATAGAGACTAACACTAATCTATATAAACTAAAACATGGATTACTCACCAAGTGCGACCCCTTGGATGAGTATCCTTTAAACTACTATAAAGATTGGGTACTCAACTCAGAATCTCATATCATTTATGAGAAAATGAAAATATAGTAATGTGGATGGTAATCAGCTTGTACAAGAATATGGTGATCAACTCCTAATTCTCGAGCTCTACAAAAAGGAGGACCAAGCCTTATTTATTAACCAAATAGGGCCATCAAGTCCCACTAACTGAGAGGATGTCATTTAGGGAAAGCGAGAGAAAGAGGAAGCAATAGTTACACATGCAGGGGAATCCATTGGACATGCAAGCCCAGATGTGGACTCAACCACTGTAGTAGCGTTTGTGATGCTCAGGTTCATTGAAGATTGGTGCTGAGTGGTTACATGCGTCTGATGTAGAATCTTTTTCTACCATCCTAAGTTTGACCTTCGTGTCTCTCCTCAACCTGACTAGCTAGCGGCTACATTTCTCAACTTAGCATACCAATCATTTCTATAGAATAATGTTAGTACATATAATAATCACATAATCATAATCATCTTAAGAACATTCATCAATCACATGCAAGATAAATATAGATGGTCCATATAATGGGTATATATCATTAAAATTGGTAGTAGTGAAATTAGTCCAAATGTCATATGTCTAAGAGAACTATATGAGAATTTCAGCATATAATATCAAATTATTATGGTAATCCAAGAAATAGCAAGAGATTCTACCCCTCTAACTAGGCTAAATTCTAAGCTCATCACTTCCCCCAACCTAATGCTTTTTTGGTCCTCCAACAAGGGAAGGGTTATGCTTTTTTTTTGTTAGGATTCCAATAAAACCTGCCCAGCTTATCAAGCCTTCTCCATCTTTTCTACTCTTCTGAAATGTCATATATGTAGAATATAAAGTTAAGCACAAGCCATAGGAGGATGGGTGGCTGGAAAGTCAAGGGAATATATTCATGCCCTTTAGTTCTTCCAAGTTTGATATATTTTTCAATTCTCTTCAGTGTAGTAGCATAATTGTGGACAGAGTAGGGTTCAACCTACTTTAGCTCATCATTCAACAAGTTCCAACACTGGGATAGATATCCCCTCATATTATCCTCTTTTGCAACAACTTTTACTTCATATTCACTATACACAGCCTCAATCCAAGGAAAAATTCAGTCACCATAGTTTGACCTAAAGAAAAACCTATTCCAATCTATATAGATTCCTTTGGGGCTCTTAGATTCAGCCTTGATGGCTAGGGTAATACTAGATTATTTCTTCTTGTGCATATTGTATTTCTCACCCCAAAAAATCTCATTCTACACCCAGGACATAAATTCTCTTAGTTGTATATCTCCAACATAAGGCAATGGATTCCAATCTTTATCTTTTTGAACAACAAAATTGTGTAAATATAATTCTCACAATAAATTTTTCACTTCATGGGAAGCAATTCTATAGGCATTAAAAAATACAGCAACGGTTTCAATGGAGAGGTTTAGACCTGAGATGATTCTTGACATTCTAAAGGAAAGGTATTTCTCCTTTAAGTGCAAAGCATAAACTCTTGGAGGGGTCCTACACTCCAAAATTTGTGGCACCAAATTTGAAATGCCACTTATTCTTTCCTTCAGAAAAAAATTCCTCATTATTTTCTTCGATCATCTCATCTCTCATCTGAATTTCCTTTTTTAATATTTTATTTTCCTCTTTCTGCTCCTCCTCCCTTCTGTGTATTTATTCCCATAAATTAAAAATAGTTGTATGTACTAAAAAATTAGGAGGGTTTTGGATTCCTATTAGAATTTTTGTAGACGGTTCCTTCCCATAAAGGACTATCTGCATAGATTTAGGAGGTCTCACTGATTCAGACTATTGAGGTATGGTTTCTTGTTCCTCACTCTATTGCAAGACCTCTTATTCTTCTTTTGGCGGTGGCTGTAGGGTATCCTACTCTATTTCCTGACTTTTTTATAGGAAGTCCCACTGTTGGTCTTGTTGTAGGAAGTCCTCATTCTCTTCATCTTCTTAAGTTTCAACTTCTTCAGCGATGGTAGGAAGATACACCAGGGTCATTTTTGTTGCCTCTTCAAACACATCCTTTTCTTGTCCCTTCACCTGTTCCATTGGAGCATCTATATTTTCACCTAATATCCCACCAAGCTCAGGGTCGACCGACTTCAATTTCTTGAGAGGGATTTTTCATTTCTCTTTGGCTACATGATGAACAATGTTAGCCTTTCTTTTGTTAGGGCTTGGTGCCTTTTCCTATGTAGATTACATTTTCCTTCTCCTTGCCTTTACCTCTCTCTTTTGTGCTCTTGTCTTTATCACAATTTTTAATGGGACATCATCAGCATCAGAACCTGATGATGAATTTTATTTTTCACTCTCATGGTCAAAGGAACTAACATTTATGGTTTTTCTTCAATGGGAGAATCCATACCAGCACCAGAGGTCGAGACACTAGAGGTACCTTCATTTGTGCTCAATATTTTGCTAGACCTACATGACTGAGATGAAACCCTGAGAAGGCTCAGACCTATGCTGCTGAATTTTCACAAAATCATCTTACGCCATTCCAAGGTTTGTATCATGCAAAGATCTCATAACCAACAATTTAATTAAATAGTGGTGGGATATAGAGTTTTTTCTACATTTTTGTGTTTCTACTTCCATAATATAGAGATGGTTGTATAGTACATTGGGCACATTCATCTTCCTTTTGTACTACATATGACTCATCAATTTGAAATTTACTGAGTGTAGGTTCAATAACCAACCTTCACAAGAAATGTATTTGATGATATGCACAACAACCTACTTCCATGGATCAAGTAGAGAGAGCCTCTTGGCACCTTTCTTGTCAATTGTGAGAGGAGGGTCCCCATGCATTGTAAATATGGCTCTGGCTATCCTGGAATCCTTAGAAATAGGGTATGGTTCACCATCAGCTGGAAACCCTTAAAATTCAACAATTCACTCTTCATTCACTATAGTTTTTATTCCTTTCACCATGGCCTTTCCATTTGAGAATGTTTGAGCGAAATCCAATGCAATGCCCTTGTTGAAACCATCCAACTTCAGAAAATAGTATAGCCACCCCGCAACTCTGAAATTTGGTGAAGCATACTACATTCTGTAACAAGGCCTCATAAGCCGAGGGCTCATTCTGAATGAGTCTGCCTCCCATCATTTCTACTCAACTTGTCACCTTGCAAAATAACCTCTATATATTTTTTTAATTTTCCTATCTCCTTTGCTAGGTAAATCTATCGACTGAATTTTGTTTTTGCCTTGTTTTTAGTAACTTAGCATTTACATTTCAGAATCATGTTAGAGTTAAGAATAACATAAATGGTAATAAAATGAATCATAATGAGAGGGAATGGTGGTGGTAGTTTAGTGTCACATCACACATGCGATCCATCATTAATTTTAAATTTTGAATCAGCTCAACAAGATTTGTTGATGCAAACAATCAGATATCGACATGTGGAAAAATTTTGTATCTTTCTTACCCCTCCCCCCAACCTAAATTTGGACATGTTTCCACACATGTGGAATGGAAATATCGATTTGACGAGGGAGTTAAATATGATTATGTGAACGCCCATCTTATCATACAATGATTAAATGAAATGCTCTAAAGGATAATTAAGAATGCAATTTAATGTGCACATACCTGATTGTATGCAAGTATGATGGTGGAGAAATCATTTCATCGATCAAGGAGAAACTATCGCTTGCATTGCTGAGTTATAATTGAGAAATTAATGTTGATGGAATGGGGAAAGGTGATATGAAATGACGAAAGAGAGAGAAGGGTGATATGGATGGGTGGATGAGTCGATTGGTGAAGAAATGGAATTAATATTTATTATGATAAATACGTACCTCATTTAACTATAAGAAGGGACACTAGGTATGTTGCCTTTAGCTACAAGAATTCTATTATTGTAGGAATCATGCTCTTGGTTTGTATGTTGGACAAACTGCTGCAAGAACTCTTATTTTGAAGCCAGTATGTGTTATAATTTGAGACGGTGCCCATTCACAAGTAGTTTGAATTTCACGGGATCAATGGTTGTGAGCTGCACAACCCCATTGGGAAAGACTTTTGCAACTTCATATGGCCCTAGCAACCTGGTTTGTAATTTTCCTGCATTATCTTTGTACCTAGAATCATAAAGCAATGCCCAATTGCCTGGCTGATTTTTTTTTCTTTGATAAATTTTTCATGCCATTTGACTCTCTAATTTTGCAGAAGTTCAATATGATGTAATTTTGTCTTCCTCATCTCATTAAATTCATTTAGTTGCATGATCCATTCCTTTTTTGCCTTAGAGATATTCATCCCCAATTCTAGAGTAGTTCTGAGAGTCTTGTGCTCAAATTCTATAGTCATCATGGTCGTTTTCCCATATAGTAGTTCAAATGGGGTGAAGCCTATATTTGTCTTCCATGTGGTCCTGTAAGCCCAAACTACTTCTGATAATCTATTCTCCCAATCTTTTCTATGAATATGCATTATTTTGGTGAGGATGGCCTCAATCTCCCTATTTGTCACCTCGACTTGTCTATTTTCTTGTGGATGATAAGGGGTGGATTTCCTATGGTAGATGTTATATTAATTGATCAATGTTGTAATAAGGGTGGATGTAAATTGAGTGCCTTGATAAGTTACTATTTCTCTTGGTACCCCATATCTCATGAAAATTTCTTCATAAAGGAATTGTGTAACCTTATTGTCTCTTGCATGTTTTATAGATTTGACTTCTACCCATTTTGTTACATAATCAGTGCACATTAGTATGTAGGACCTACCATTTGGTGAAGGACCAATGGGTCCTACAAAATTGAAACCCCATTTATCAAATGGTGTGACTACCACTTGTGGACAAAGTGGTATTTCATCTGACTTTGTTGGCCTGCCCATCCTTTGGCATCTATCACATTCCCTTGTGTATCTCCCTGCATCTTTGTGTGATGTAGGCCAATAGTATCTTGTGTTCAATATTTTCATTGTTGTCCTTTTTTCTACAAAGTGCCCTCCACAAGGCTCTTCATGGAATGCATGCAAAATGTCATAGGTTTCATCTTCCCTTACACACGTTCTCATAACGTGGTCTGGTCTAGTATAGAATATGCATCCGACTATCCAAGAAAAAGGGAATGACTTTTCAATCAACACTCTACTCTCCTTTGGGAAGAAGTGAGGATGAACTCTACCTGTCACAAGGTAATTGGCTATGTCAGCATACCAGGGTGTATGAACACTTATAGATAATAAATTCTCATCTATAAAGGAGTCATCTATGGCTTGAGTATCTTCTAATGATGTCAGCCTTGAGAGAAAATCTGCAACCATGTTTTCTTTCCTTGGTTTTTCCACAATAGTTATGTCAAATTATCGCATTAGTAGCAACCATCTAGCTAATCTTCCTAAGATTAGGGGTTTGTTCATGAGGTATTTAATGGCTGCATGATTATTGTGTACAAAAATATGGTAACCTGTGATATAGTGCCTGAATTTATTCAAGGCATAGATTACTGCTAGCATTTCTTTCTTTGTGACTGTGTAATTGAATTCTTCTCCTTGCAAGTTTTTACTGATAAAATAGATGGAATTTTAAACAACGTCTACTTTTTTTCCTAATACTACACCTATGGCATAGTCTGAGGCATCAGTAAGTATATGGAAAGGAATTTCCCAATTTTGTCCTTTAAGTATAGGAGCATGGGTTAGAGTTGTCTTTAAATCAAAAAACGCTTTTTCATAGTCTTGTGTCCATTGGAACTTGACCTCTTTTGTTAGAATATTATATAGTGGGGTGGATATTTTACTAGAATCCTTAATGAAACATTTGTAATAGCCTGCATGTCCTAAAAAACTCCTAACATCCTTCTGTTTTGTAGGTATAGGATGATTATTTATTACCTCAATTTTTTGTTGGATCAACTTGAATGCCAAGGTGTGAAATGTACTGGCCAAGGACTACACCTTCTTACATCATCACGAAGCACTTTTCATTGTTTAAGGAAAAATTTTGATCCTCACATCTCTGGAGTACTTTCTTTAGGTTTAGTAGTGCTTCATCAAAGGTGGAACCATAGGTGGTAAAATCATCCATATAGATCTCCATGGAGTCAAGGGAGATGTTTGAGAATGTACTAATGACTACTCTCTGGAAAGTGGTAGGTGTGTTTCATAGCCCAACTGGAAGCACATAATATGAATATGTCCCCCAAGGACATGTAAATGTAGTCTTCTCTTGGTCTTTTGGTGCAATTTGAATCTAATTGTATCCACTGAATCCATCAAGAAAGGAGTATTTTTTTCCTGCAAGAGAGTCTAGGAATTTGTCTACAAAAGGTAGGGGAAAGTGATCCTTCTTGGTGGTAGCATTGAGCTCCCTATAGTCAATAAAAACTCTCCATTTCCCTCCATTTTTGGGCATAATTACCAATGGGGACACCCACTGGCTATCTGAAATAGGGTAGATAAATCCTACGTCTAGCAACTTTTGCAATTCAGTTTTTACAATTTCTCTCAAGATAGGGTTGATTCTCCATTTTGGTTTTCTTACAGAGGTACACTCATCTTTGATATAGATTCTATGAGTGTAGTTTTTAATCTAATCCTTTCATGTCATGATTAGCCCAAGAAAATTATTTTTGATGTGCTTTCAACAAATTTTCTAATATCAATTGTTGTCCTTCATTTAATTTACTATTGATATTTAGAGATCATCCCTTAGACACCTATACTTGTGTGACTAGTTCTATCATATGTTCTTCATTAATACAAGGTAGCTTAAGTTTAGGAGGTAGCATTGTGTGAAACGTACCTGTGGCTATAGGAATTTTGTCTATGGGAATAGTTGTTGCAAGAAGTTTGTCTATAGAGATAGTTGTTGTAGGAAGAGTGGATGTACGATGTTTGCCTATAGGAAGAGTTTCTATAGGAAGATCATGCAAATCAGATATAAGTGTTTTCTTGATGGCTGTGGAACCAGATGATGTTTCATCTATCTGGTATTGATTCTGAATGATACTAGATAACACCTCATCTTCATCTTGAAATTGCAGAAAAGGACTTCTTCCAAGCATCATAAGATGTGCCACAAAGTTGACTTATTCAGCTTCATCACCAATGTGGCCATACTGAGATTTTTGTATTTTTGGATGGCTGAGCTGGAGGATAGAGAACAAAATTTTTAGTGTCTATGCCATCAAAAATGGTCATATCTCCTAAGCAGCAACTAATATAAGTGTCTGCAGTTGCTAATCGACCAAGGATAATTGGATATCCGCCTAATGTGGCTCTAGGTGAGAGAATCATGAAGTTGGTTGTGTTAGAGTAATTGGACATTTACTTTATTAATTAAACAATATTTGTTTAACTACGTAAAGTTTCCTTTTAATTCTTTTTCACTTAAGCTAACATTAGGTACATAATAATTAATTACTTTATTAATTATTATTGTGCAAGCCTAGGGTTTTCCTTTTTTAGGGTTTTCATCTATATATGGTTGAAAACTATCTTTTGTATCATTATTCATTTTACATTTTCAGGTGAATACATTGCTCCACATTCTTGAGCATTTCTTTTGTTGCTTCTCTTTGTTTCTCCTTGTAACAGGTTATTTGCTTGCAAAGATCTTTTGGACTTCTGTGGTGTTGTATCTTCTCAACTCCAACATGGTATCAGAGCTTCAGATTTACAGCTACTTGTTCTTGTTTTGAGATTTTGCATTGGAAGCAAATCTAGGGTTCTAAGTTTTTTTTGGTGGATTCAGCCTACTCCAAATTTTAGGTTCACTTTGGGCTCAAATGGACAGTGCCATTGGATTCGTAGCGCCCAAAAACCCCTAAAACGACTGTCAAATCATCATTTTTGGCTAGAGTCAATTTGGAAGGCAAAAATTTTTTTGCCCTAAGGCCGTACGTAGTCAAAAATTAAAAAAAAAAATCAAAAAAACAAAGGTTTTTTTTGATAAATTTGTGTGCGGCCCGTGCATTTTTCTCTCGCGCCGGTGGCCACCACCGCACCGCCAAGCGGCCACCGCGCCGCGCTCTCCATCGAGCTGCTCCGCACTCACCCACCTCGGCTCCCCGTGCTCCATCGAGCTCACTCCGCTTCAGCTTCCTTGACCAGCGCTGCCGAGCTCGCCCCGCTTCGGCTCCGCCAACTCCAACCGGCCCGCCAACCCGAGTCCGCCGACTGGCTGCGTCCGCCACCAAGCTCGCCTCTGCCAGCCCCCGTGGGCCTCTAAACCCCTACCGGCTAGTCATATGGTGACCATGGGCTCCGCCCATCTCAGCCCCCTAGTTCGCCCACGCGACCAAGGGCTCTTTTTTTAAAGCTCCCAGGTGCTAGAGGAGTCAAATAGGGCATTTTTTTGCTCTCACAAAAACGGGCATAACTTGGGCATCCTGACTCCGTTTTTCGAACAGGAAGAAGCGTTGGAAAGCTGATTTCGGCACTGATCTGATGGTATAGGTAATTTTATAAAAAAATTACTAGTCTGGATATTTTTTACCAGTCAAAGTGAGGTCTTCTTTCTTCACTTTCGGGGTCATAGAAGATGCAAACGGACTCCGTTTTTCAAACTTGAATAGGCGTTGGAAAGCTCTCAACATGCTCTATTCAGTGATGTGATCTATTTTATCAGAATTTTCACCAAGTACATGAGAATTTTTCTTGAAGTATTTTTTGCTCATGCATTGCTTCCTTCTTCTCAGTTTGTACTAGGGTTTGGGTTTATATTTTGTGGGGCGTGTTTTTTTTTCTTGCTTTTTGTCATTTATATCAGAAAACCAGAACACCAAAACTCTCAAAAATACAAACCCTTCTGCATCTTCTATCTATTGTAAAAGATCACATAATAATAAAAAACACAAGCAGGTACAGGTGCAGGGTTTCATGGAAGACTCTTCAGTTGAGCTACTCACATCACATAACTATCACACTTGGAAGTCTCGTATGATGAGGCTACTCAGGTCACGAGGGTTATGGTCTTGTTTAGATGAGGTTCAGCCTCAGTTGCAGCGTCCTTTTGAGATTATGCAGCACAGGAACAAGATGGATGAGGCTATGGGTTTGTTATGCATGCATGTTTCAGACAGTCTTTTGTTTCACCTTGATGCTTTGCTCACTCCTCGAGCCATGTGGCTGAAGTTTGAGACACTTTTTGGGGCCGTTAATGAGTTTTGTGCATTATAGATTGAGGCAGAGCTGACTTCATTGTTACCTGATTCATTTCCCACTATTGAAGATTTTTTGAACAAGTTCAAAACTATCCGTACTATTTTACAGGGTTGTGAGAAGAACAAGACAGACACAGAGTGCATTTCCTTGATTCTTTCGAAGCTTCGTGGTCCATTTCATATATTTGCTTCCTCCTTCTACTCCACCATGGATGGTTTGGGTGCCAGTTTTACCATGCCTTCCTTTGATTTATTTTGTGAGCGATTGTCTCGAGAACAGTCTCACCTTTCTCAGATGGATATGCTCTCAAGTTCAAAGAGCAAAGCATTGGTTGCTCACTCACCGAAGGGGAAACAGAAGTAGAAATCGAGGCCCAAGAAAGATTTTGCAGGTAGTGAGCATTCCTCCAAACCGCCTCCTAAGTCTGATTCTAAACCACCATTTAATCCAAAACATGGGAAATCTTCGAAGTCTGGTGAGTCTTCCTCCAAGACTAAGGAGAAATTAGGAGACACTTGCAGTTTCTGTGGCAAGCAAGGTCATCTAGTTTCCAGGTGTTGGAAATGATTAGAGGCTTTAGAGGAGGCCATGCAGCAACAACACATCTCCTCACCTCAGTCTTCTTCTTCTTCCACCATAAGGAAGGGTCATGCTCTCACTGCACGAGCATCGACCAATGGGTCCACTTGGATTTTAGACTCTGGTGCTTCTCACCATATGACTCACACTCAGCAGTTGGTCACTTCTCTTGCCTCTTGTGGTACTTCACAGATTGCAGTGGGTGACTCTTCACAGCTTTCTATCTTGGGTTCAGGTTTTGTCTCTTTGGATGGGGGCACTCTACAAGATGTTTTGGTTGTTCCTGACATTTCGACGAACCTCTTGTCCATTTATCATATTTTCCACACTGGCTCTGATAAGACAGTTGAGTTCTCACCACATGATGTGGTTATTCGGGACCTCCATGATTCTGATTTGGTTGTGGCTACTGGTAGTGTTGATACTGCATCTCGTCTTTACAGATTTGATGGATTTGCACCTTCTGAGGGTACAGGTTCATCTCTTATAGCACATGTAGATTTAGTGAGTCAGCTTTGGCATGAGCGTTTAGGCCATGTCAATTACAGATATCTTCAGCAAATGAGTACACAGTCACTTGTTCTTGGTCTTCCACGGATTTCCTACACTAACGGTGTTTGTCATGGTTGTGTGCTTGGAAAGCATCACAGGGATCCCTTTCCGAAGGGAAGTACCACTCGTGCTTTGGCACCATTGGAGTTGATTCATAGTGACCTCATGTCATTTCCCACTCCTTCTTTTTTAGGGGCCAAGTATGTACTCACATTCATTGATGACTTCTCCAGACGCACATGGTTGTACTTTCTTAAGTACAAGTCTGATGTCTTTGATTCCTTTCGTGTCTTCAAGACATTTGTAGAGAAGCAGTTTGGTCTTTCTATCCAGCGAATACGTACAGATAATGGAGGGGAGTATGTGAATCAGGCCTTCAGAGATTTTTGCACTAAGCATGGTTTGCAGCATCAGTTTTCTGTTCCCTACACCCCTCAGCAGAATGGTATCGCTGAGCGAAAGAACAGGACTTTACGGGAGATGGCTAATTGTATGATTTAGTCCAGGTCCATGGATTCATCTTTTTGGGCTAAGGTAGTCAATTGTGCCAACTATATTCAGAATCGGATGCCTCACAAGGTGATTCGACATATGACTCCTGAGGAGGCTTGGTCTCATGACAAGCCTGATATTTCATCATTTTGAGTATTTGGTAGTGAGGCATGGGCTTTTATTCTTGATGCTCAGAGGAGAGCTATGGAGCGGAAGAGTCGACCCCTCATATTTTTTGGCTACTGTGAGGATGTTAAGGCATACAGGTTATTTCATCCTGATTCCAGAGAGGTCTTGTTTCGATGGGATGTTCAGTTTGATGAGTGCCTTCCTCCAGTTGATACCCTGTCTCCAGTGTCCACTTCACTACCTACTCCACCCACTATAGCTCTTCAGGATTATTTTGAGGATTCTGATGAGGATATTGATGATCCCCCATCTCCACCTCCACTTGCTCCACCTTAGAGGCCCAAATGGGCTCACTTTACTATTGAGGCAGCAGGATCTATGGCCGGTGATCCTTCAGACACTCGTCGCACTCGTTCTCATACTACGGGTTCTAGTCTTTTGATTCATGCTGTTTCAGAAGATCCTTAGAGATTTTCAGAGGCGATCGGTTACCCTGAGTGGGATAGTGCTATGAAGGAGGAGTATTCTTCTTTGATGAGGAATAATACATGGGATCTTTGTCCTCCTCCTAAGGGCAGAAAGATGGTTCGGTGCAGATGGTTGTATTGCACCAAGTATGCTGCTGATGGTTCTATTGATAAGTACAAAGCACGTCTTGTTGTGAAGGGTTTCTCACAGGTTGAGGGTATTGATTACTCTGAAACATTTGCCCCTATCGCCAAGATGAATTCTATTTGCTTTGTATTATCACTTGCACCTTCTAGAGGATGGATCATTTTTTAGATGGATGTGAAGTGTGCCTTCTTACATGGTGACCTACAAGAGGAGATCTATATGGAGCAGCCTCAGGGATTTGTTCATGATTCTTCTTTGGTTTGCAGACTTCAGCGTTCATTATATGGTCTCAAACAAGCCCCTCGAGCTTGGTATGAGAAGATGGACTCTTTTTTGCTCTCCACTGGTTTCACTCATTGTCATTCTAATCACATGGTCTATATTCAGCATCTTGAGGGTGAGATCCTGATTCTTGTGCTATATGTTGATGATCTTCTCATCACAGGTAGCTCATCCTCCATGATTCAACATTCTCAGCTAGCCTTGATGGAGCAGTTTAAGATGATAGATCTTGGCCTTCTGCACTATTTCCTTGGTCTTCAGGTGATTCAGTCTTCAAAGGGGATCTCCATTTACCAGCAAAAGTATTCTTTTGATATGCTTTAGTGCTTTGGCATGCTTGATTGCAAGCCCGCCCCCACACTTTTTCAGTCAGGGGTTGTTTTTACTACTACTTGCCCCACTCCTTCAGTAGATGCTACACTTTATAGGCAGTTGGTTGGAATTTTGTTGTACCTGACTCACACTCGTCCTGATCTTTCCTTTGCGGTTGGTCTTGTCTCTCGATTCTCACATGATCCTCATGAGAGTCATTGGCAAGCTGCCAAGCGTATTTTCAGGTACATTCAGGGCACCATTTCATATGGCATTCACTACACATTAGGGGATCCTCACATTATTGGCTACACTGACTCAGATTGGGCTGGTGATGTCAATGATCGAAAGTCTACTTCTGGCTTTTTTTTTTGTCTTGGCTCTGGTCCTATCACATGGTCATGCAAGAAGCGGACTGCTCATGTATTATCATCTACAGAGGCTGAGTATTGAGCTGCTGTGCTCGCTAGTTAGGAGATTTTATGGCTTCATCAGTTGATGACTGAGTTTGGTTTTCCTGTTGATAGTCCCACTATCATTTAGTGTGACAATCAGAGTGCTATACACATTTCATGCAACCCGGTGGAGCATCAGTGGATGAAGCACATTGAGCTTCATATGCATTTCATCAGATAGTTGATTCAGGATGGTTCTCTCATCTTGGAGTATGTTCCCACTGCCGAGCAGGTTGCAGACATCTTCACAAAACCTTTTGCATCTCCGCATTATCTTTAGTTGCGCTCTATGCTTGGGGTGAAGGAAGTTGTCCTTGGGGGGTCTTTATGAGGCCTTCCTTCCTTCATGTTTCTTTCAGCATGTTGTTCTATCTCTTTTTGGAGAGGAGTTTTTCCCACTGGGTTTTCTCCTTTTCTCCATTTCATAGAGATTTCATTGTACCTGGGTACCTGATCTGGCCTTGTTGCCGGGACCCATTGCTTTTGCTTTCAGTAGCTTCTTCTAGGTTTTAGCTTCTCCCTATGTCTATCTTAAGGGGGGGTGTTAGAGTAATTGGACATTTACTTTATTAATTAAACAATATTTGTTTAATTACGTAAAGTTTCCTTTTAACTCTTTTTCACTTAAGCTAACATTAGGTACATAATAATTAATTACTTTATTAATTATTATTGTACAAGCCTAGGGTTTTCCTTTTTTAGGGTTTTCATCTATATATGGTTGAAAACTATCTTTTGTATCATTATTCATTTTGCATTTTCAGGTGAATACATTGCTCCACATTCTTGAGCATTTCTTTTGTCGCTTCTCTTTGTTTCTCCTTGTAACAGGTTATTTGCTTGCAAAGATATTTTGGACTTATGTGGTGTTGTATCTTCTCAACTCCAACAGGTTGGATACTCCTAGGAATCTAGCATCAACACTAGGTCTTCTACTATTCCATCTAGCTTCAGAGTGGAGCTATCGACAAGCTATAATATTGTAATAGTGGATCACATATTTGCAATATTTAGTTGCCGCAAGATGTCCTTAGTCATCACATTGATTGTGGCACCTAATTCAATAAATTCAGTCTTTATGTTCATTCTATTTATAACAACTTCAACTACAAAACTACCTGGATCATTATACTTGGGAATAGTTACTTTTCTAAGCATAATGTCAATAAGTTGCCCTAATACATGGATTGTAGTGGGGTCCTTTTTGCTACTCGGTTTCTTGAGGCATGCTTCCTTGAATAACTTTCCATAGATAGGGACATCCTTTATAGCTTGAAAAAGAGGTATCTGGACACATTTATGTTTTAACTAATCTAGGATATAAAAGCTAGTTGCCTCCTTATCTTATTTTTGTTTGGTGGCTTCTAATATTTGAAGAAACGGTGGTTCTTGAGCTATTTGGTTTGCTGCAGTTGGTTCAGGAGATTTAAGTGCACTAGGATGAATGGGATTAGTCAAGGATTCATCTTGCTCTTCCATAGGTAGCTCAATAATGATGGGGGTTGAAGGAGCTGGCAAGGTTGTTCTTGAACGTAGATGTATGTCACTTAAATTCATAGCATATGTAGGAAACTGATTTGGATCAGCAGAATATACATGTTGTTGTGGTTTATTATTTGGGTTGGGTGTGGGTTAGGCTAGTAACTGGGTAGGTTTAGATATATTGGCACTAGGATTAGGAGGAGGGGGTATTATATAATATTTTTTGGTTTGAGAAGATGGTTGCATGTAGCTAGTGAGTTGGTTTGGCCATTGCTATCCACCTCTCCATTCAGATGTTTGATTCCAGTTTCTTGGGGGTGGTTTCCAAGGTCCCTGAAACTGCTACCAATTCCCTTGAGGTTTCTACCACTAAGGTTTTAATATTTGTGCCAAGTACTGGGTGGGTTATTCCAAGACTAGGGTGGGTATCCTCCATAATTGGATGGATAGGGTGGCTGCCTTTGGTTACCAGATGAATAAGAGTTAAAATATAGTCTAGCAAAAGATAATGGGTCTGGTGGCATACCTTGTCTTGAAACCTATGACCTCTTTTGTGAAACAAAGTAAACTTGGTCTTCCTCAGTCTGGATTGGTTTGAGCTCAGGTGAAATTTTCTTACTATCAATTTTGGCTATCACCTTGCATCTACAGTCTTTCTTCTTCTATCTACATGCAGACAATATTCTATCAGTATTGCCTCTTCCTCCTCATGTTTCTTTTTAGCTTGAACTATATCCAACTAAGTAGCTAGATTGTTAATTATATCTGGCTTGAAATCTGCCAATAAATTATTAATCTCCATCCTTGAGATTCCATTGTTGGATTATTTTCCCATAGAGGATTGCTAGGTTCTTCCTTTCTTTGAAGCCACCCTAGAATATTTTTGACATATGTTCTTGATATCATCCCAAGGGACTTGAGTAATATCTCCTCCTTCCATTAGATCCAAGGCATCATTGCATATTTCATTAATTCCTCTCAAGAAAAATATTTTTTGTGTCTTCATTAAGTGTATGATGTGGAGATTCATGCAAACAAAACATGAACCTCGAAATGAAGTCTTCCAATCTCTCATCTTATTTTTGTTACATTCTGAAAATGTCTCCTCCTGTCATGTCACTACCCCTGCAATATTCTTTATATTTCTCAAGAAACTTTGTCTTCATATATTCTCAAGTCCTTACAGTATTTTTGCCAAGGCTCATAAACAATCTCAATGTAGCTTCTTTCAAAGTAGTAGGAAATAGTTTGATTTTGTGGGCATCAATGGTATAGTCAAGTAGCTTCGGAAGAGTATATCAAACTCAAATAGGAATGTATCAGGATATTCTATAAAAATCCCATAGAATTTAGGATAGAATGAGGTAGGGATATTTTTTGAGGTTGTCAACTTCATTCTGTTCAGCAATGGGAAAGGGGAAAGCTAGTTGGTTTTTCCTGTGAGGCCTATCTCCATTTGCATTAGCCATGTCTTGATTAAATCCCAGAACAAAGGGTTCTTCAATATAATTTTGATCTTCAATGAAAACTTCAGAGCTGGTCAAGTCAGGGAATACATCAACAAAGAGTTTTAGTTCTTCTTCTTCATCATCTGTGGGTAGATTTGGAGGTTCTACTAGCTGAAATGGCTCACTATGATTATTAGGAAGAAATCTCCCAAAATCATATCTTCTTCTTCTATGCATGTGGTATCAACTCAATATCGGCCAACTCACACAAAGAATTGGTGGGGAAGAACTAGTGGATCATACTTCTACTACTAAGAGAAAACTTCAAAAATACTAAATCAAGAAAGTTATCAATGACTCCAAAAGACTTCCTAGCTTGACACCATCCCCGACAATGGTGCCAAAAATGTTAGCCTCCAACAATGATCTTAATGACTCAGCTCTTACTGCCACGATTCAAATATTCAACATCTGACCTGAATATCCATTTTAATCACCATGAAGGTACATTTAAATTGTTAACCCAGGGACAAGA